>OY735207.1:2552500-2610000 GCA_963457665.1 Thysanoteuthis rhombus
CGTAGGTTACCCAAGAACTTATTTAATCATGACGGATCAGTATGACAACATACGTTCATGCCACTTCTATTCGATATATATATATATATATATATATATATATATATATATATATATATATATATATATATATATATACACACACATATATATAAACATATATATATGCATATTTATGTATGTGTGTGTGTGTGTGTATTTATTAAGTGTAATCATGTATCATTTTATCGTCCATCTTACAATCAACTTGAGAACCAATTATATTTACATAGTTTATCGTACAGAATAACCACTTTACAGATGTTATCTTTCTTTTCTAAGAATCTCATACATTCAATACATGTATACATACATACTTATATATATATATATATATATATATATATATATATATATATATATATATATATATATATGAATACATCTATTTGATTCCGATATCTGATTGTTTATTCCGTCCATCCTGTTTTTGGAGTCCATATTGATAATAATTTGAGTAAGTTTTTAAAAATGTTACAAAAAGTTTGAATCTGATCTAAAATTTATTAACCATTATTAAAGTAATCTGTAATTGTAAATATATTGCTCGGGGGACCCAATTGTTTCAAATAGATGATTTTACTTGGATTCTTCGAACTTTCACTTATGGGAGAAAAACCAAATCTTGGAAAAAATTATCAATGATAGATCTCCGGTAGTTTTGTCTATTATTCTCTATATAAAAGAGATATTCCGTGGAAAAAGCCGAAGGAAGATATATTTTCGGTGCTTTCAATTCATATGCAATATGCTGACATTATCCAATCAAAAAACTAGTGATGTTTTCGAATTTAGGTGGTAGTGACTTATTATAGGTGTTGGTGATACTATAATTGGCAGCATGTGCTTCATTGAGAGCTGGTTCAAATGGGAAGAATAGAAAATGAGAAAAAAAGAATTACAGACTTCAAGTCGGTGAGAAGTAAAATTTGTAAAATTTTTCAACGTCGTTATTGAAAGAATATCTAAATGCGATTTCATAAAATGATATGTAAAATTGAACCAATGAAATGGCAAAAAACTTGCAGCAGAAACCTTTTTAGCGTCTATTGTTGGACATAAACCTATCCTCTGATTCACCAGACTTCTCTATCATAAGTGGAGCCAGTAGTTTTTCAAGTTGCTTTAAACGTGGCACCATCTGATTTTTTTTTCATACACACCTTCGTACATGATCTAAGGTATCCACATTGTGATATCCAGCTGTTGCCTTATATTTTAACCGCATGAGTGGCCCATTGGTGCCCATTATATCTTTAACTTTCGTCGGGTAGATTATTTCAGTGGGCTGATGCATCATAGAAGAATCCCTTTCTACTTACTACTTTTATTCATCCATATTTAATTATTTCTGCTGTTCCAAGTATTAACATTATGAACGCTTTGAGGTGAACATTTCATAAATATAAGTAGGAGTATGAAGATGTAATATTCTATGCATCGATGTTAGAGAATGTAAATCTCTACGTTGACTCATGCTTAACAATTTAAATACCAATATATATATATATATATATATATATATATACATATATATATATATATATATATATATATATATATATATATACGTGTGTGTGTGTGTGTGTGTGTGTGTGTGTGTGTGTGTGTGTGTGTGTGTGTGTGTGTGATTGTTGTTGAATGTCCAAGAACTCGAAGTGTTGTGCAGAGAAAACACTATGCTATTTACAAGTTTGAGATTTTAGGAATGAAATGAAAAGATTTCTATGTTGTTGGTTGTTTAGTGAGAAACGGATGTATCTGCATCGGTGTGAGACAAAATTATCCAAAATAAAAATGGTCAGTTAAAAGCGTGGTCAGGATGAGAATGGTCGATTCTCAGGGATGTTTTTATGGCCACGGGCTTTCTTTTAGAATGGAGAAGTCGTGTTTGGTATCCCATTGGTTGATCTTAACGAATATAATGCAAGGTTGGGGTGGGTTGTTTTGTTTCAATCTTTCAAATCTATGGCGAATGAGACTTATTTTTCCCAAAGGATGTACGTGTATGTCTATGGTGCCACTTGAAGGATTTCCTGTGTACATTATCGTTGTAATGTGTTGTTTTATGTGATTCTGTTTCGTAATCAGTGCATTTAAAGGGTTTGAAGCCGAGATAGGTCTACACTTTTGGGTTATCCAATTGCATTGAGATCAGAGAACTCAATTCTCAAGCACTGTAAACATCATAAAGTTTTCTCGGTAAACTGTTGGTAACTATTAAAATGTATCAGGAAGGTCCATGTGACAGGAAAAAAAATCGATGTGTAACCCCCTTTTTTTCTATTTACCTTACAACTGTAAACTTATCAACATTCTGTCAGACCAACTCACACACGCACACGAATATATATATATATATATATATATATATATATATATATTTATGTGTGTGTGTGTATATATATATATATATGCGTTTGTGTGTGTACGTATATATGTATATATATATATGTGTGTGTGTGTATATATATATATATATGC
This sequence comes from Thysanoteuthis rhombus, assembly GCA_963457665.1. Lineage (NCBI taxonomy): Eukaryota > Metazoa > Mollusca > Cephalopoda > Oegopsida > Thysanoteuthidae > Thysanoteuthis > Thysanoteuthis major. The sequence continues at coordinate 2,555,024 of OY735207.1, forward strand.
GTTTGTGTGTGTACGTATATATGTATATATATATATGTGTGTGTGTGTGTGTGTGTATGAGAGAGGGCACGTGTGTGCATATTTATAAGTACATTCAAATTTTGCTGTATAAAAGCCTAGATTTTCTTTTTAAAGCTGACATACGAGTAGAAGGCAAGGGAATGAACAGAGGAAGTTAGAAAACGCATTTGCTATCCAACTTTCCCAACTGTTTATTCTTCTATTTCTAACCATAGACTCTTCTCGGCAACTGACTGCAATTACGCTAAATGTAAGGTCAACATAAGTAATAAAAAATACATTTTAGAAAGCACAAATCCAAATCTCTGACAACTTGATCAAAATTCACAATCTGTTTTTCACAGTTACTACGTTAGCGACGCTTGTTTTGATTTTGGTTGGAAATGAAATATAATTTTCTTTTAGTCCATAATAAGTACATCTATACTATTAAACATATTCACATGACTTGAGCACACACAAAAACACGCTTTCACTTATATTCATATACACATTTATGTATATTTGTATGTAAATATATCTACATCCATACACAGGTACATACACATGTATACGTATACATGTATGCGTATACATATTCATCTTTTCTTTATGTACATATACGCCTACACAAGTGCTTATTATTCACAATATCGGTCAAGTCGTTTGACATTTTGCTGGAACTTCTTTCTCGGAAATGAAAAAATCTTTCATCCATTAACGACATTTCGGCCAACGATGAACGCATCACTTGTCTCAGTCAGCTGAAATCAAGAAAAAAAAAACAAAAAAAAACAAAACGTACCTTTAACTAGAGTAAGGTAGGGTATCAACCTATAGCAAGCCTTTGACGTCATTTATCATCCATTTCCGTCTACTTCTTCCCCTTTAAGCAATAAAATGAACGTTGTAGATTTTTCAAAATTTCTGCACTCAAGGCGTCTTGGAGTTTTCTGGAAAGAATAAAGTTTTACGAATAAGTTATTCGATCGAAAATGAATATTGATGTAAAAAATTGTGATAAATTTAGCGAGATTGCCCAAAATACTGCTTATTTGATTTATTAAAACTCATGCAACGTGTACAAGAGAATATTATGCTCAAAATCACGTTAAAAGATCACCAGACAGCACAGTATATTAGGTAGAAAAAAAACAGGATATATCATAAAATCAATCTGAGAAATCAGATGGACATCAGTAGGCTATGTTCAAATAATGTCTGACAGCCTCTGGATATTACTAATCACGGTGGCATCAGAGATCATATACGAAATTGCAACCGGAAAAAACTAAGATGGTGTGACGATTTAGACGAGTTCAAAAAATATAGGTGGCATGACACCAACGACCGAGCTGTCTAGGGAAAGGGTTTATGTCCAATTCATTGAAAGTGCTTATGAGTTTAACGTCACAATATCTTAATATAATGTTCTGTGCTTATTACCTCTGCCAACGAAGATGAAGGAGGTGTATACATGTTCTCATATCAATCGGTGTGTCGGTCAACACAATATCCCAAAAAGTTCTCGATTGGTCAGATGGAATTTTCTTGAATTGTAACCCACAGGGTATGGTCAACTTTTGGGGTGGATCCATGAATTCTTTTTTTCGATTAAGAGATATTTGTTCATGCTTGGTACATGCATATATATTGTCACTAATGCTTGTCCACACAATATCACCAGAAGTTCCCAATTAATTCTAATTATATTTTGATAGTTGAATAATTCGTAAATGAAAAAAATTAAAATTGAACAGTTACCCTCCACCACTTCATTCTGGCTGGATATTGACTGATTTTCATTCAGTTTTTAGTGGAAACGATGTTGGAAGTGGTATACACTCTCGTAAGGAGCTTTCTTGTGTTGCTTTGAAATCATGGACAGAATATCGAGATGCAGACGAATCAATTACTTTTCGAAAATTTAGGAACCTTGTCAAAATAATTTGGAAATGTATTAATCATCTGAAGATGCAAAATATCTATCAAGTTTATTTCATTCAGTTGAAGAAGAGCACGTCAATTCCATATTAATTTCACTGAGATAGGCATGAATCCACTTTTCCACACGTAGAATAAAATTGCCGAGTTATTGAGAATAACTTGCCTTGTACGGCAGCCAATCTAAGAGTAGCTTATTCCAAAGGAAGAAAAGAAACAAAAGCTTGGTAGTCGCAATAGCAGGTCGCTAGCCCAGGTAAAGAAGAAGGATTGGATGTCGAAATGCGAAATTATTAAATCGCTGCAAGAGTCACTATGTATTTACTATTCCCATATCCAACCCACCCCCTTTCACATGGACATGTAGCCTACTATGACAGCTATCAATCTCTCTCGGGTGGACGTTTTCTTGACAAATACAGTCTCAACATTTTTAAATCAAGTATGAACAAGTTTCTTACTCAATGTAGGTCTTTTTATTTTCTATTTCAAAAACGTCATGTTTTTCGGATATCCAACTGCACAATTCTAGTATCAATAAGCTATTTCAGCATTTATTTTTACAGTTCTTTATCCTATGAAATGAATACCTGCCTTTTGGGGGTTTTTGCAAACCTTTTTATGTGGAGAGCGGCTGGAAGGCTTTGCATAAGATATCTGAAAGTATACAAAGATACTGCCAAATAGGAAAAGTGGATTCGTGCATCACAGAAATTGATTGATGCGGAGTGAGCGTAAAAAATCGAGGCCCTAACTCGAACTCGAGCTGTCAATTCCGTTTTTTGTGTTAAAAACCGTTACGCCAATCCGAAACTCCTGTAATAAAATGCCAAAATCAGTGTTCAAATCGTCCTGAGCTTATTGTTGTCTGAACTTCTGAAGCGAAACGTTATCATTTATGAGTTTTCTTGTCTGGGTTTCTTAACTTTATTGTTTTTAGCACATAATTCCAGCCAATGTACTCTCTGGCCTTCTTTAGGTGAATTTCGTTGGCATTTATTCAATTTCGAACGGAAATTTGTTTAGTCTAGTTGAGTAGTTTATTATAATACTCCCCTTTATGTCTTGTCTAGCATTAAATGTCAAGACACTATGATAGATACCAACACAAAAAGATGAAGAAGAGCTTTGATGTCAGTGATTGTTTTGAAATACAATGAATAGAATGGTTTGTGTCGGTCTATCATTTATCTCGGAATTACACTGAGATTATCACCAGTTCGCTCGTTTGATAAAGAGGAAGAGCAATAACAGGGAATATACGTAGGCAGCCAACCAGATAAACGGAGAAACATATTGGAAAAAACACAGATGAATAGATCAGTGAACATTCTTCAATCTATCTATATATCTATCTATCAATCTATCTATCTATTTTTTGTCGAGCCAAAGTAGATGTTACAAATGAGATAATTTTATTCCAAGTTTTTTTTTGAAGATATTATCTTTGTCAAACGAAACATGTCCAATGAAAAATCTTATTTGTGCAATCTACGTAGCTTTCCGAATCGTCTTTTTAGTCCGATACTCTAGGATTGATCATGATCTCTCCATCTCTCTCTCATTCTGTCCCTCTATCCGTCTCTCTGTCCCTCTATCTGTCTCTCTGTCTCTCTCTCTTTCTCTCTCTCTCTCTCTCTCTCTCTCTCTCTATATATATATATATATATATATATATATATGTATATATATATATATATGTATATATATATATATATATGTATATATATATATATATATATATATATATATATATATATTTATATGTGCGTGTGTGGATGAAGATTTAGACGAATCGATAGAATGTCTGTCAAAATGTGAATAAACTGTGACAAACTTAGAAAGACTGGTAGGTCAATACGACGTGATCAGTTTGTGTCAATTATTGTACGTCTATGTAATAAACAATCGTATTTACGCAACTAATTCAGCTGATCAGCGTCATAGATGAATCAGTTTCTTGACAGATACATGGAATGATATGGATAGGATTTTCAGGAGAGTTGAATGACTATTGATACAGACTTTTGCTAACTTCAGATTAGTTGATCAAAAGATCGAATTGGATGTAGTCTATAGAAGGAAGAATTAGTTGCGCCAGAGCTGCAGGCAAGCAATGTGTACATGCCTTGGAAAATGACATTTGAAACACTGGCGTAGTTCCTTGATAATAGAAAAAAAATGATTGAACGTGAATTGACGTAGGCAATCAAACTGATAAAGTGAGAAACATATCTAAAATCAGTCAGAAAAATTGAAAAGGTCGATAAATGTCTAGACTCAGACTGAGAGCTCAAGAATTCATGGAAAATTAAGGTGATGGTAGGGAAAATGGTGGAATCAGCTAAGATACTGGGGTGAGTCCTGGAGTGTTGATAAAACTTGATCTCATTCGATCTTTACAAGAGACACCATCACTGCTGGCGTGAAAACTCAACGAATGGAAATAATAATAAAGATGGAATTATTGAATGGGCAACTGATTAGATAATATTTTTCTAGACATTTGACCCAAAATATAACAACTATCACAAGATCACAACTACAACAGATACGAGTTAATACTTTGCTTCCTTGGGGACACAAGATTTGCTCCAATCTGTTCCAGTATCCAATTCAATTGTCTCGTTGTTGACTGACCCAACTTGATTAGTTTCACGTCTAGACATCAACATTTTCACATTTTTCTACTCTGGTGTTCTCAGATAAGCTCTTTAAAATAGACAGTAAAAACAAGGAAGAATTCAGCAACTGAAAAAGAAACTGAGCCGTTGATCAAATAACGTACAAAAGACTGTAAATACTGACCGCTGTTGTCCAGTGGTAGAGTGCTCTCCTCCGGTAAGGTAGTCCGTAGTTCAATCAACTGCAGATTAAAGATCCTTTCTATCTTCAATAGTTCACCAAAGGTAAGTTCTATTTAACCTGATAAGTACCCACATGGGTGACCATTGAGGAATGCTGGATGCAGTTAGCTGAATGTAACATCGATAGGCCTGGCAGGCTGGTAGTGGGTCTTACTAACACTTCACGTGGGTATCTAATCCTTTGACACCTCAGATGAGGGTATTAGCCGATAAGAACGATTCGTCATCATCAGTAGCAACAGCAGTCCTTCAGTGTCAGTCGTTGGACATACATTTCTAAAATTCGCAAAACTTCTCGATTATTTGTGTCGCAGGACCAAAATAAGGAAGAAGAATTTTTTGTAGACCCTTCTTTTTAATACTAATGGGATTTTCTTGTTCTTAGACGTTACATACATACCAAAAGATATGTGGACACTTTTAAAAAAAATGTCTGCTATTTTCTATTCCAGTGACATCTCAATATTTTTTCTTGTCAAGTGCCGTTTCCATGGATGGAATATATTTCCACTCTTCTCAAAGTAGATAAATATTGTACCTGGCAAAGGAATTTTTTTCTCATGATTGGAAGTTATTTTAATTCAGGATTGTTTCACTTTTCATGCTCCTAGTTGATATTTTCAGCGGTATTAGGGTATTTGCATCCACAACAAAAGAGTCTCAGTAGAAATGCTCTCGGTCGATGATGTCCATATACATTTGCATCCTTTCTTTGTGTTTGTGTCACACTAAATTGCATCTTTGATATTTTTACCCCTGTCACTTTATCCATGGATAATTGCGTTCAGCATATTTAATATCCTACTCCTTCTTCCAAGGGATGCAGACAACAGACGTAATTTCAAAATTTTGACATGAAATCACTTTTTTAATCAATAAATACACATTAAAATGCAAGGATGACTTTGTCGAAACTTCTTCAAAAATAACTTCATATACCACAAAAAAAACTTTTTTCACCAATATAAAAATGTTAAAAAAACGTAAACAAAAGTTCCTTCAATCAACACTTACTTTTACAAAAAAATCGTAGATAACGGAATGAAAACTTTCTATTTTTGTATTTTTTTTTTACAAAATATAAAAAAAAATGGTTAACTATAAGTCGATCAAGAAATGTGAAAAAAAGTTTCGATACATTTTCTTTGTTTTGATTGAATAAAAAAAATCTCTGATTAAATTATACATACCTTTTTACTTATCTTTGTAACGGAAATAGCGAATGTGAAAGGTTTCTATTTTGTTATCGACGAAGTTTTTTTTTCTGATGCATTTATCCTTGTATTAATGCATGCATTGTATTGATGTAAGTCCAACCTGAAGAGGTATGCCTGCTGTAAGCAACCCTTCGTAAAAGGATTGAGATGTAAATAACCAGGATGCAAACAATACCGGCAGCAAATGTCCTGGGACGCCAGTTACCATGATGCATTTGTCCAGGATACAATCGACTCTTTAGCAATATATATATATATATATATATATATATATATATATATATATATATATATATATATATATATATATATATATATATATATATATATATATATATATCGCCAATCTAGGCAGTGATCCTGCTAATATCAGTATACAAATCTCAGTTGATTTAGTAGACATCTATTTTTTTTATTTCAACCTTCTATTTTACAAGTCTTCGATCATGAAGCTTATAGACAAACCTATACAATGGTATTTCTCTCATCCAGTTCAAAATATGGCTGCTCAATTTTTTGACAAAAAGGAATAGGTATTATCTGTTATAACACGCTTTATATGAATTATGGGTTATTATCACAATTAATTCTCGGGGTTAGAGTTAAGAGTTTAGAGTTGAAACATACGGTTGGGATTCTGATTGAATAATAATTCTTTTATGTACCGCCTTTTTTTCAATTTAAGTCATTAACCACCGAGCACCGATAAGATGTTTGGCTGATGAGAACAAATATAAGACTTTGCTCCTAACCAAAAAGTCGATAGTCGCATTTTAAATGTGATAATTGATTTTACCGAAAAGTTCATCAAAACTGGGTCCTTGGAACTGTTGGATTCTGAGTGATGTTGACTGATAAAATTTTATAAATGTGTGAAAAGAGCACCTTTCAAATAGAGTATTTGTGCAACAAAAAACTAGCTTACAAAATTGGTGTGATTTACATTAAAAGAATACAATCTAATTGAGACGAAATATAAGTAATCCTTGCTTTTCAATATTTCCTTTGGGCCACTCAAGTCATCAGAGAGCCAGCGTACACCCTATTCCTCTTCCGTGTACACTTTTGCCTCATTTTTCTCCAACATCTAGAACCTCCGTTGACTTAGCTTGACACTCGAACCTCGCCATTCTTGGGTTCTGTGGACGCTCAATATTTTCCCCATATAATTGATATGTAATTGCTTCCCCGCTTTACGCAATTTTGGCTGACAACTTTTAATTTGAAAATTGTGGTTTTTGGCAGAGAAGTAAACTGGTCTATGCCTGATCGTTTTTTCCACGAAAATCAATCAGTTATTTCATAAACTAATTTAACAGTTTCAAGAAACTGGTTAGTCACTCAACAGAAACTGCCACGTATTCAACGTCTTTTGGCTACATGCCAAATTGGAAAAAGGGTGACAAATGAATGAGTTATTTTTCTCGCTTTCTATTGGTCAGTGATCACTAAATAATCATCCTAGATTTACATTGCAAAATCAATCCTGCCTAATGAAAAGCATTGGGATGGACGTTCCTCTGGGCATAATAAGTTAATGTTTCAGCCCTCGTACTCAATTGGTTCGACTTGTATGCTCATATACCAGCCATATCTTCTTGAAAACTGAATTAAACTTATATTGATTCTTATTTGCAAGAGACTTGGTGTACAGTTTCTAATATAAGTATTACATGTTGTCTCCGAGGTTGTTAGGTGTTTGTGACAGTCGAAGAAGCTATTTAATAAGCTGAACTAACTTTTGCATATTAAGACGATATTAATGGAAATAGCCCATGATGATTAAATGTGTGATTAAATGCCTTGTGGGAGATGCACTCTATCTGCCCCAATCACAACGTCTAAAGTACCGAAAGGGATTAAATCCTATCATCAGTTCTTCACTCATGAGAAATCTCAGGTGGGAGCAGAACGAGACGAATTATCAATCGAAGATTTCCAATACATTTCTAATTATCCTGGACTCCGAAAATAAATCTACGCGGTTCCTATCAGTATTTCATTGATCCCAAGGATTTTGATCAGCATCTTTGTAATTTAGATAGTTACACAGTAAAATCCCGTTGAAATGATAATCATTCTAACGGCACAATTTAATTGCTCACGCGTTCTAACGACACGTTCGTATTTATATTTTTTGCAAAACTATTTTTGGATATCATTTTGCAACAACAACGTATGAAGTTTTCAGTATATTTTTTAAACTAAAAAAAAAAAGCTAATGAAATAGCACACTCTAAATCAACGAAGGGACGAGAAGAGAAATTTTAAAGAAACGTTTTGTTAATTAGTTTCCAGTTTGAAACAATTCTGAAGAATATACTGATGCGCTCAACAATCAATTTATTACAAACCACAATGTATACAAATCTACTGACACAAAATGATCACCTGACAAATCGTCAAAAGGATTGATGAAAACCAACCAAGGGCACAAGATAGCTTCCGAAAAAAGCTTTTCAACCTTCGACTATCTCCATACAGTGAAACAACTGAAAGAAGAAGCAGCAGAGATTAGAATGTCACAAGTTGTAACATGTGTTAACTTTGAAAACGCCTTCAATGCAGTCGAGATTCCGAAAATCATTGACGCAATAACACAACAAAGTGTAGACCCCGTAAATATTAGAGTAATGCAACATATCTTCCGTTGCATCAGTTCAGTTATCAGGCTATATCAAGATTCCAAGCCCTTTCAATTAGAAAAAAGAATAACACAAGGTGATACCAACTCAACCAAACTGTTCATATCCTGCCTGGAAATGATCTTCTAAAACGTAGCCTGGGAACACAGAAGAACCTGAATAAATGGCGAATACCTAAATAACCTTAGATTTTTGCTCACAACTCTTGCTGAAAACCTTAACGATCTCCAAAAAATGCTTGACAAACTGAATGGAGCAAGCAAGGAAGGCAGCCTCTACATTTACTTCATCAAAATTGATACCATGTTATGCAAATGCGTTGGGGACAAGAACACAAAGATCAAAATCGAAAACACAGAAGTAGAGAGAGTAGACCACTGCATCTATCTAGGACAACGAATTCATTAAAAGAAGGAATGAAATGAAGAATCACACTTGGTTGAAAGCTTTTGGTTGGGCAAAGTCGACTTTCAAGAACACACGAATCTGATATGTCCTAAAAAGAACAGCATACACCCAAAGTAACTTACTGATAGTCACCTATGGAGCTCAAACATGAAACGTGACCAAAATATTCACCCTCGATCTGAGAACCATGAAACGCACACATGAGATAATTGTGCTCAACCTTCCATCGAGAGATCATAAGACGGAACAGTTTATTAGGGAAAAGATAGGAGTTTGAGTTTAAAAAACTTAAATGACCATGATCTGGCAATGTTGCCAGAATTCAAGACAACGATTAGACATCATGACTCACAGCGTGGATCCCAAGAAATCATACACAAAATTGAGACCGATAAAAGAAAGAGGATAAAATACTTCTTCTGCGATGTCCATGTTCGAATAGTCTGGCAAATCTCAGGAAAGGTCTTTGGTTACATCAATTTATTTATTTGATATGCTTTACTTACTTTGCCCTAACTTGATTAACACATTCCAATCATAAAAAAGCAAGATCGAATTATTACATATGGATATCACAATCCTGATAAAAGAAGCAAAGTTTAAAGCAATAATAGCTATTTTCTATATATTTTACGCATAAAAGAATTACGTTCACAAACCGTGATATGCATAATCAATGTCCTGCAGAGAGTACGTAGGACTGGAAGGTAATGATCCTTCTTTATCTCCATATCTTCTTAAACAGCGTCAATTTTAGTCTGCATAATAGAGAAAATACAGAGTTATTAGCGGTCTGGTTCTCTTGCCCAAATAACAAAGTTTGTCCATTTTAGGAATAACTAATCAGAAACGCCTGAAGATCGATTCTCTTTATCGAGTCTGATCTTTGATCAGTAGGAGAACAAGACCAGCCCTAAAACAAAAGAAGCCACTAATTATGTGATGGACAAAAATTGGTCTGACCCAAGGAAATTATAAATGTCTTCGTGTAGTCTACAGAGAGTGGTGTGCATGGTTAGTGATTGCAGCGAACTGGCCATAAGAAAATACTGAAGTAGACATGATTGGTTACAGACGGTGATTATCTAATAATCATGCAAAAGTCTTGAGTTCTGGTAGATTGTATGCACACAATCGTGAAACATGGTTTTTACTTAGAGGAGAAACATTTTTAACTTGCGATATATAGACGACTGACACTCAACAAATACGAAAATTCTCTTTAATCATTGATCACATGGAATTGTTAAAAGGTAAATACTGCCAGGATAATACTAAATATACTGACCAGATGCATCAGGCCCGGCAGTTTTAGGGACATAACAAAAATGTATATATTTATAAACATTTTGACATTATTTTTTTAAAGGTGAAGTAAATCATTTTGACTTATTTAACTCGATTATCTATTGTCAATAGTGATTGATTATAGATCAATGAATATTTTTACACTAAATTGAATTTACCCTCTCGGGAGTGTTCATCGGCCTCCTTGGCGTAAACCTAATTTGTGACAATATGTGAATTTTTCCTTGTCCAGCCAAATCCATAACTTCATGAATTATGATAAAACATTGGGTGAAACACTTTTGGAGGGATAATCATGATTCCAGCACTGTATATCCCTCGTTAAAAAAAAGTGGCTAGTATCACAGCTCTTTTGATTGAAGGTTTTAATACTACCACCCAGTGCTATAATAATGGCCAACCAAAGTTTTAGGAGATTGAGGACATGTAACATTTGAAAAAGTATCTGTCGAATGATTTCGTGAGTATTGTGGTGTCTTGATGTCTGTTATAGCAACGATTTACAGCGTTTGCTCAGTGTCTCTCATCTCTTAGTACAACAACATGGCATTTCTCCTCTTTGAATGTGAGTGTTGTAGTTGTTAAATTTGTAACTTCAAAGAAGAGTTCATTGACTCAAACTAGTGCCCATATGCTTCGGCTATGCTGATCTTCTTTCTGGGGAGCTTTTAAGCTAATTTATAAAATTACATTTTAAATGATACATGGGGTGCCGATATCACCTCTCCTAAATCATGTTGATTGCAGGATTGCCTTATTTATTAAAAATGATTTCATAAAAGTGTGAAATATCAACACATATACAATGCATGGACATTAGTTTGAGACATTATAATCAATTTTCTGAAGGTGAACATTGTATATCTGCAAAACTTGACTTTAAAGCGGGAAGTGTAACTTTTCACCGATTTTCTTGGAAGGAATCTGAACAAGTGATCACTGTTGATTGTTCTAAGCAGAGATGTCTGGTTATTTCCATCGAATACGACCCTTGAATAGACTAATCATATTCCAATTTTTCAAATCTTCGAGCTCAAGAAACTTCAGATAGCCGGTATTTGGAGCAAGCTGATATCTGTCCTGCCGCACAGTAATTATTATTAGGATATTTTTTTTGTCTGTTTGCTTTGCCTCGATTTGTTTGAATATGATAGCTGAATACAAATATAAGAAGACTAATGAGAAATATTAAGCACTGGATGCCACGATAAAATCCGACCTTGGATGTGGCAGTTCTACCTCTTCTTTCTTTACTTTCGAAAAAATCTGTGTCAGCGCTACCATATACAACAGTTGCCTTTGAATCTTGAAAATCTATCTAGATTCTCCATTAGACCTCTGAACAGTTTTTGTTTTCAATTTCGGACAAAGTTTACTGGTAATTTTCAGAATATTCTGATATTGTGTCAGCATTACTGGACTCAGCTCTTGGTGTCGATGCCTGCAGTGATAAACTTCAAATGTTTGTCCATAGTTAGAGTTAATTTTCTCAAATAAATTTGCTGTAATAGTTGTTGTAAACGTCCTGTATTGAGTGTAATAAAACAGTTGGTAGCCTGTTGATAGGTGATAGTATTCCGTATCTGTTACTAGTGCCAGGTAAATATTCTGGATTTTGAATGCTTTCCATCCAATGTTGAATAATTATCTTCCTTTTTTTTTATTCGTCCGTAGCTCCGTTCCAAATGTTGCCTCTCAGTCTTTCGAGCAATGAGCAAAGTGTAGGATCGGTTCTCATCATGTTGATTTACCATGCAACCCTGAGTTTGGGAATTTGATACTAAGCTGATCAGCCCTACTGTAAAAGAATAGATGTGCAAAGTCACAGGAACTAACTCTAATCCTAATCTCTAATCCAAACCCTAACCTCTATCCTTGCATGTATTTTACGATTTCTTAACGTTGAATAAACCAAATTATATTATTTTAAAAAAATGTTCTCTCTTCTTCACACGATATGACTGTGGTAAAGTCATTACACAACGGAGACGCATGAGATATCGAGTTCTGTTCGAAATGTGGCGTCTCAGTCTTTCGGGTTTTGAGCAAAGTGTAGCACCTGTTCTCATCAGCTTGATATTTGATTCACTCCCAATGTTAGGGATTCGGTACTAAAATGATGTGAACTACAGTAGTAGACTGGTCCCAATCAAAATCCAGTATTGTGATATAGAAAGTCACAGGAATTAAGCCTAACCCTTATATCTAGTTCAAACCCTTTCCTCTAATCCAAACTAATATTATACGATTTCATAACTTCAAAGAATAAAATCAAACAAATCATATTGTTTATTGTTTATTTGAATTTTTCTTTCCTTCACTCAAAAAGACTGTGTTTCAGTCATTGTATATCAGGGATGTATGATACATTAAGAAGGTGAGAAGAGGTAATACGCTTCACTCTTTGCCGAATGGTTGAAAGTTCCGATTTCGAAATATGAGTGTGCCGTATTCAGTTTACGTCAACAATCCCTGGTGAAATGATTGGTATTATTTCTAGTTATTCTAGTCGTAAAACTTGAAAACTAGCTTCACAGTTGAACCTAGTGATCGGTTATGAAATAGAAAGAATCGATTTTTCTCCTCAGTCTGTTCTTTTCAATTTTCCTTTTTTTTTCTTTTTGAATGCATCAAAAGAGAATACCAACAGTTACTTTGTTGGTCCATTTTTATGTTATTTTGTTTCCCAGCCAGTATTTAGTCTGGACGTCAACAACAGTCGATGAATTTCCCGCCCACCAAAAACATAAAAGTTGAAGAAAAAAAGTCAACAATGAACAAAAACGACCGTAGCGTCAAAATTTGAACTCATGTTAAAAAAAATCCCATCAAAGAATAAAGATGGTCGGGAAAGTTATGTTCATGAAATCACTTGTGTTTTCCACAGGAAAATAACTAGAATAGCGAAAGAAAACATCTATATTCTGCCTCAGTTTAAAAACGCTTTTTTTCCAAACACCAAGAAAAAAAAAAAGAAATTTTAAAGTGTTTCAGTGAAGTACTGTCAGTTTCCAAGCTTGCAGACGGAACAATATGGCCGGGGGCAGTGGAACACGCAAACAAATAAACCCACTAAAATAAAACGACATAAAAGTCAAATAGTTTTTGTTTTTGTTTTTTCTAAAAATCAAAAAGAAAACTTTTTAGAAAGAGTTTATCGGAGTACTGATGTCAATTTACAAGTCTGTAAACAAAACAGCATGGCCAGGAGCACTGAAATAATCGACCAACCAAACAAACAAGCGTAAAAACACGCACATATGAGAAAAAGGATGGAGCTTTCGCCATCTTTGATTGTTACAGATTGTCAAGATGCAAGATCTGAATCTTTTTTGAGTTCTAAGCAATTGTAGTCAGCCGAAATTGATCCGACTATGTTGACCGCATCACAGCTAATTGCAGAACAGTTGATAGCTTTACAGCCGGCATAGATTTGTCATATGTAAGTTGAGCTTTGGAAATTTGGAACGTTACAAACCACAGAGCTGCTGGGTTATGTAAGTGAGAGGGAAATCCAAGGAAAATCACTGTCACTCAGGTTCCAGAGATGACCACTACATATGTAGTGTAAATAATAATAATAATAATAATAAAAGGAGTATAAGCATAGACACGATAGAGTAGCAACGATGATACACTGGGAACTAAGTAAACAAATGGGATTCAACCATGGGGAAAAGTGGTATCAGCACAAGCCAGAGGCAGTTTTGGAGAATGACAACCACAAACTACTGTGGGACTTTGACATCCAAACTGACCACCTCATCCAGGCAAGAAGGCCGGACTTAGTAATAGTAGACAAAAAAAAGAAGGCCTGCCAAATAGTAGACGTGGCTGTGCCTGCAGACCATAGAGTAAAAAAGAAGGAGGCTGAAAAAACGGAAAAATACCAGGACCTAGCAAGGGAGTTAAAGAAAATGTGGAACATGAAAACCAGGGTAGTACCAGTCATAGTGGGAGCACTAGGAACTGTCCCCAGAACGCTGAGGGAGAGACTGGAGGAGATCAGGATTAGGGGGAGGATAGAGACCGTACAGACCACAGCACTACTGGGAACTGCACGGGTACTGAGGAAGGTGCTAGAGATATAAGTACTGCAACGAATTGTAGCTCTGTCATGATATGCGAAAGAGGGAGGAGACGTTAGCTGAAGACCTGAGGAGACTTATTGTCACTCAGCCCTCAGCGATAACCACTGGGCAACCGGTGTGAAACTGTAAATCGCAGAATTACTGCGACCTGCTAGTACTAGGAGAGGAGGGCTGGAGACTTGAGGAGACTTGCTGTCACTCAAACTCCAGCGGTTACCACCAGGCAACTGGTGTGAGATTCCTAATAATAATAATAATAATAATAATATGAGATTCAACCATGTGGAAAAGTGGTATCAGTACAAGCCAGAGGTAGTTTTGGAGAATGACAACCACAACTACTCTGGGACTTTGACTTCCAAACTGACCCCCTCATCCAGGCAAGAAGACCGGACTTAGTAATAGTAGACAAAAAGAAGGAAGACCTACCAAATAGTAGACGTTGCTGTACATGCAGACCATAGAGTAAAAAAGAAGGAGAGTGAAAAAAGGGAAAAATACCAGGACCTAGCAATAGAGTTAAAGAAGATGTGGAACATGAAAACCAGGGTAGTACCGGTTATTGTGGGCGCACTAGGAACTGTCCCCAAAACGCTGAGGGAGAGACTGGAGGAGATCGGGATTAGGGGAAGGATTGAGACCGTACAGACCACAGCACTACTGGGAACTGCACGGATACTGAGGAAGGTGCTAGAGATATAAATACAGCAACGAATTTTAGCCCTGACATAATAGGTGAAAGAGAGAGGAGACGTTAGCTGAAGACATGAGGAGACCTATTGTCACTCAGCCTTGAGCGATAACCACTGGGCAACCGGTGTGAAACTGTAAATCGCAGAATTACTGCGACCTGCTAGTACTAGGAGAGGAGGGCTGGAGACTTGAGGAGACTTGCTGTCACTCAAACTCCAGCGGTTACCACCAGGCAACTGGTGTGAGATTCCTAATAATAATAATAATAATAATAATAATAATAATAATAATAATAATAATAATAATAATAATAATAATGATAATGATAATGATAATAATAATAATAGTAATAATAATAATAATAATAATAATAATAATAATAATAATAATAATAATAATCTAGATAAATATCCAGATTATGCCAGAAAACTGAAAAAGATGATACAAGGAGGTAATGTCAATAAAACCATGAGAGTGGTCTGAAAGAACCCAGCAAAGAGATTCGATAAACCAGGGATCAATTCCATCAAGACGACTGCACTGCTGGAATGAGCAAGAATACTAATTGGTAGAGTACTGAAGGAACTTGCTGCTGAAATATAGAATACTGAGTCTTAAGGTATTGAGGGAACTTGCTGCTGAAATAAAATGGCATACAGGGTCTAAGAGTATTGTAGAAACTTGCAGTTGAAATAAACTAAAAAACTGGGTCAAAGAATATTGAAGAGACTGGCAGCTGAAATTAACTGGATTACAGAGTCCAAGCGTATTGGAGGAGACTTACAGCTGGAATTCACTAGAACACTGTGTCAAAGAATATTAAGGTGACTTGCTCCTGAATGGAAAGAAAATACGGACTCGTAGAGTATTGAGAAGAGTTGCTGCTAAAATAAACTTAATACCGAGTCAGACAACTGAGAAAATGCACTGCTGAAATACACTAAAATACTGTGTCCAAGAGAACTGAGGAGACTTCCTGCTGAAACCAACTAGATACAGAATCGTGGAGACTTGAGGAGACTTGCTGCTGAAATAAACAAGTTTACTGAGTCCAGGAATTTTGAGGAGACTCGCTGTCAATTGACCTATAGTGAAGGCTAGCCCCACATTTAAACTTGGCAAACTGTTATGAAGTAAAAAGGATCAAGTTTGTTTTTGTTTTTTTTCAACAATTTTCCGTTTTTACAACAAAAAATATACCAATATTTATGGGGTTGTTTTCATTTTTGCAGCCATTTGTAATTTATTTCCCAGTCAGTGTTTACTATAAAAGTCAACACTCAAACAGTCTCTCATCCTACAAAAAAGAAATACATAACACAACTATTGAATGAATAAAACAACAAATACAGGCAAGTGAGTAAATACATATATATATAGATACACACCTATATCTTTACAATACATATACATGTATATATGTAAGTATATATATATAGACACACATAGACACACACACACACACACACACACACACACATATATATATATATATATATATATATACATACATACATACATACATACTCAAACACATATACATGAGTGCATATATGTATACATAATCATATGTGCATATTAGAAAGCATCAACAAAAACTGTCATCAAAAATGTCAATACTGGTTTCTTCAGTTTTCAAGCTGGTGCAGCTAACTATGTATGTATGTATGTATGTATGTATTATGTACGTGTGTATTAGCGTACAGGCCTTACTAATTGAGTCAGTGGACAGAAAAAGAAAAAAGAACAAATATTCACCAATTACTACGTCTCGAAAACATTTTTTCTCTTTTTTAACAACTCTCCCGTCTAAATGGGATTCTAGGGAGAAGGGATGATTTGCTTTGTAAACTCATGCTGAATTGTTCTCCTATTTTGTGCCCGCTAGTTTTTTTTCAAAAGCTCAGACTATTTTTGCGATCACTGGTCAACGAAAGTAAGAGAAGCAATCTATCTCAACGTTTTCAATCACTAATCCAAAAGGCAAGCTGCCAAATCACAGTGGTTGCCAGACAGTTTCTATTGTGTAACTCATCAGACCTCTATGTGTGTGTGTGTGTGTGTGTGTGTGTGTGTGTGTGTGTGTGTGAGCGGGAAGAGACAAAGCAAAACAGAAAAATAAAGAGACTAAGAAATCCGAATCTTTTTTTCTCTCCGAGATACACGCTATTCTGTTCAGCCAAAAATCTAGAAGTGGAAACCAGTACTTTCCCAGGGAAAGAAAGAAATAAAAAAAATCAATGCTTTTCTTATTTTCTCTCTTATTGACCAGTTTTTTTGTTTTTTTTTTCCCTGGTATTTTTTTTCTTTCAGCTCTCCTCAGCTGTTGCTTTCTTCCTTACGTTTCTCATATAGACGTATTTTCTACAGTAATAATATATCTTGGAACTTACTTAAAGAAAATATTTTTTTTCTCATTCATTCCTGTCGAAGATAGTTTCCTAAGCTCTTTACTTCACAAAGGAAACACTGTGTAAGAGATTTTGAATTTTTTCTTTCCGGATCATTTTGGAAAACCAAATCGTCAGGTCATGCAGTTCAACCTGGAACATGATGCAGCGAGGTTGAGAGACAAAAGAGTCGGTATTTTTGTGCGGTAAGTAGTTGCATAGGTGCAATTATTAACCCTATCAAACCATAAGCTCGATATTTCGGGATGAACACAATTTAGCTATTCACTGTGGATCGAATATTTCAGCCTGTGGACTATCATATTATTCACAGTAGCCACGATATTTCCGGCTGAGCGATACTTTACACTCGACCGTAATCACAATATTTCGGGCTAAAGGCTACTTCACCAAGAACCATAATCCAGATATCTGTGGCTGAGGACTACTTAATTGAGTACCGTATTCTGCATATTTCGGGATGAGTGCTACTTTGCTATGCACTGAATTCCCAATATTTTGGTCCAAAAAGCACTGTAATTCCAAATTTTTTGCTAAGGACTACTTAACTAACTACCATAATCTCGATATTTCAGGCTAAAGGCTACTCACTAAGCTTTTTAATCCTGATATTTTGGACGAGCTATTTTACTGAACACCGTAATCCCGATCCATTACTGAGCACTGGAATCACGGTATTTCGGGCTGATGGCTACATTATTAAACACTGTTATCCTAATATTTAAAGATACTTTAGTATATACTATAATCCCAATCCTTCACTAAGCATCGAAGTCCCAATAATAAGTGCTACTTAATTAGGCATCGTAATACCAATACTTTACTGAGTACCATAATCCCGATATTTCTGGCTTGGGGCAACTCCACTATACAAAATAATCCCAATATTCAAGAGCCTACTTTACAATACACTGTAATCCTGATATTTTACTAAGCACCATAATAATCCCAATACTTCAAGCTTAGAGCTACTTTACTTTACAATGTAATCTTGATATTTCAGATTCAGTGCTATTTTATGATACACAGTAATCCCGATACTTCACAAAGTACTTTAATCCTTACAAAGCCTTACTTTTGTATACACAGTAATAACCGTTTGATGACTAAGGTGACATAATGCACTTCCCCCTAAAATAAATATTTTTTGATTAAATTGTATCCAGACTGCAAATGCACAGGTGATCTGTCTAGCATAAATAGATGAAGTGGTTCATTTGTTATGTAAGTCTGTCTAATAATCAGTCTACGAGTCTGCAATCAGCTCTGGAGATGTTTGTGCATCGAAAAATAGATTATATATATATATATATATATATATATATATATATATATATATATATATATATATATATATATATATGTATGTGTGTGTGTGTGTGTGTGTGTTTGTGTGTGTGTGTGCATAGATAAATATTTATATATGTACTTTTTGTGGAAATTTATTTTCTGCTTGGTGCCAATTTCCACTCGGTATCAAAATGAACGTCGTGCAGGTATCAAATCCACATCCAACTTGGAAAAAACCTTTTTGATGAAACCAACTGAGCCAACATCATTTGCATGATATGGTAGGGCTAAATAGATTTTAAAAATTATAACATTTCATCCGATATAAATTATCCATTTATTAATATATATATATATATATATATATATATATATATATATATATATATGTATATATATATATATATATATATATTGATTTAGCAGGCAAGTGGTAAGTGGGAGGCTCGAATAACTGCTTCATACCCGAATCTTATCTTGTTCCTTCCCTCTCCATATCTGCTCTTCATGTTTCTCAACGCAGACAATTATATTATAAAGAAATGGATATATAATCCAATAGAATAATTATCTAACTGTTTTTTTACCCAAATTGAATGTAAAGAAATTACGTATCGTTATCAGTGTTTTCAATTACAGATCCAACAAGCTGAACCGATTGCATACTGTTTTCACAAAGGGGTGGTTTCGATTAAAAGAGTTTGTTTTGACAAGATGGCAGGAAGAAAAGAAATAGACCGAATAAAAAATGATGCATATTTTTGTAAGTTGTTTTCCGCTGTGGAAAAAAAGGTCGTAGGAACAGACTCTTGCAAATGAATTCAATGAAAGACGATGTTCTTGGCTGAATAAATAATTCAGTCCATCGATAATACCGGTTGTACCGTGCTCTTGTATTTGTATATTCTAGAGGGTGACTCCTTAAAATATATATATGATGTCTTTTTTTCTTAATCCATTAGTTATAGGCCATTGAATTTTACTGAAACATATTCGAGCTGCCCAAAGGGGTGACTGATCCCATTGAATTCCTTTTCCCGAATGCAAAACTAAATTCTCAATCTCAAGTAGACAAATTTAAACATGTGACCAGGTTTTCTGTTAGGATTCGATTTGGCCAAGTGTCCATAACCCGAGAGAAATGCACAAGTCATCTATTCTATGACTGCAGGGTTTGTACACCGGACTAGGCAAAATACAGACCTTTTGTTTTTTCTTTCTTGATAACCCTCTTGTCAGTCTAACAATCATCGTATTTATATTTCTGATGTCAAAAAATCTCTTCACACATGACCTGGCTTCGACCACTCTTTATTTTCTCCATGAATGACGAGCTGGGTTTTTGTCAAAGAAATTTTTTTTTCTATTCATCCGACTTGATTATGTTCTTCCAAAAATAATTAGGCTTGTCTAAATGGTCACGAGTGAATTTCAACTGAGAATTTCGGCCTGTTTTCTGTCAACAGAGATATTTTCTATGGCATACGGGATTGTAAGCTATTCCTGAGTAGTTCATTACTCATAGTTCTCCTAGTAACTAATGCAAAAGCTGTTCTCGAATCATATTGGATCTCTTTTCGAGTTACAATTTGATTTGCTTTAAATATTCTTAGCATATTTTTGCTGTGCGTGGCTGAATTTTCTGTGGAGCGCCATTCCAAGCAACGTTTTGTTGGTGCCAGAAAATCTATCCAATGGTATGGACAGGGATATTAAACACCTTTGTAGTGGCTCCGTAGTCAAACTTTCATTATGCTGTTTCATTATAATATTTTTGTTCAATCAGAGCTTCATTACTCGATCATGACTGCACCGTTCCGAGAAGGTAAAATTAGTGAACAAACCCGTAATGGGATCATACCTAGCAAAGTATCTCTGGTAGATTTCAAAAGCTTCTATGTAGATACAGAAAGGTGTACATCCGTATTCCTCCTGAAAAAAAAACATTTTTATGGTGAATTTCTAATAGAGTCCACAAAATTCTATCGCTGTTACCTATGTTGTATATATTTTTCAGCTTGTTTGTTCTGCTACGTATTTGGAAATATGTATTTTTCTCTTAGTAATTGGTAATTCTTTTATCAAAATACACTGCCTGACTCTCAATTCAGAAGTATATTAAATGAATTGTCCAAATGCTTGTCCCCCTCACTGTATACATGAATGGTTTTGGACAAACATCCGCCTAATTTTCCTCAACCAAAGCTACCCAAGGCGTATGTAAACAGCCCTGATTGGAGTTAAAACCTGGCCTCTTGATTTCAGTGTCCACCTCGTTAACGCTTACGCCACCTGCACCTTCTGTTAATATACAATCAATGAATATATTGAATGTATTACCATTTCATCACACAATGGCACATAAACTTTCTGGTATGCAAAGTGAGGTAGTGTTCAGTGACATATGAGATCTCCCGAGATACGATTACTTTTTGGTAACATTACTTACACCATAGTTCGCCGTAACATTATAACTTGATGATAAAATCGATCTTCGATCTGCTTTCTCTATTTTCAGTTTTCCTATTCAGTAGGAAATAACTTTGAGCCGATTCTAAACCTTTAACCTCATTTCAAAAGCCAAACCTCTGACTGATTTTTCCAACCATCACCAACCCTGACCCCTTACCCGAACTCTATTCCCGTGAACTGGTTGACACTCATAGGCGTCCGCTTCCAATCTGCCTCATCAAGAGGGAAGGGAGTGTAATTACCCTGTTTGTACCGCCTCCCAGGGGACGCCCATGTTCCAACCATTTCTGTAATTCGAATTTCTATTTGAGTCTTATATAAGCTTTGTTCGATTTTTGGTTGTTATTCCTGACATAGATGTGCAGGTTTCTGCACTGCTGAACTCTTACCTCTCCCTCGGTTTCTCTTTCTGCCAATCCTCGTCCATCCAGGCTCTCAGTTGATCTCTGCTTCCGATAAAGAGTCTCGAAAAATCTCTTTATCTCACATTCCAACGTTGTAATTGACAGCGGTGCAGATTCTATGACATTAATCAGAGTTCAAACCAGAGTTCCCTAACCTTTTTCTCTATCACCAACCCATTCTTAATGAAATTAGAAATGTTTTTGGTAAACCAGTATTCGATGAATCATTGTTTCAATTTTCTATGCAACATCCAGTGATACGATATTCTTTATCCTGAGGCGTCGCGTGGGGCTGACGAACCCAGCAACTGTGGAGGCACAATTTGTCTGAGGGACCCTGAACATGTAGATTGTGCAGCACATAATTTTGATCTTGTAATGCACCTTCGACTGCTTGTATACGTTCTTTAACGTCAGCAGTATGTGGTGGTGCTGGCTATACGAGGGATACATTTGATAACAGACTCTGAAACGATCATATCCGACCTAAAACAGGTTTAAGCTTAACAAACCAACTTTAATTTCATAATAATGCTTGTTATATTTTCTAAATGTTTTCTTTCATCGCTCTTCAGGGAAATCTCTAAACTGAGTCAATCGACATGAAAGATGTTTAGACAAACCAGCAAGCTTCCCAAAAGTTTGTACAGCTTATATTTTGTAACGATTGCAGCAACCAAGCGATAGTTTTCTAAGCTGAAGTTGATTAAAATCAATGTTAGAGCTTCAACGTGACAAGAACGACACTGTTCTAAGTATAGAAAATAAGACAGCTCGTGAAATTGATTACAACCTGCAATGTCCCGAGAGAGAGAATTTTCCAAGTTGAGAATAGAAAACTGACAAAAAGCAAATTTACTGTATATTTTTTAACAGTAAATTGCAAAATAAGAATATCTTTGAAATTTTGATTTTTTGCTATAGTTGCAAAAGAAAAAGTTGTCGATATCTCCTACTTTTGTGTGGTCACAGATGATTTCTTTGTGAAGAGCTCGAAGAAAAGATTCATTGAAAATTTCACACATCAAAAAACGTTAATCAAAATTTGTCCATTAATATGATTACCAACGTATTCCAACCGATAATCACATATGGAAACGAAACATGGAACTTAACCAAAAGATTCACCCTAAAAATGTGAACCATGCAACATTCACATGAGAGAGTCACATTTGTAGATCATGAGACAGCACTTTAAATCAGAATAATGACAGGAGTCAGAGATTTCATCGCAACTGTTGGAAAACTCGAGTGGCAATAGGCTAGATATGTTGCAATAATGTCACACAACCACTGGACATTAAAACTCACAACGTGGATCCTCAGAGATCAAATGCAAAACTGAGGCCGACAAAAAGTAAGATTGCTTGATGAATCTCTAGAAAGGTATTTGTCCAATGATGGATGCTAACAGGCATATGAAAATGATGACCACTGAAGTTTTAAAAGAAGTTTATTAATCTCGCTAAATTTAATAATACGAATTTTCATACTTCACCGGTTCATGAATGGAAACAAGTTTCCTGCAACGATTATCTCCGCTTATAAGTTGTCTCCACAATAATTTTTAGTTGATGATCATCTTCAATCTCTCATCTTATAATTGACACAAAGATGTTCACGATAAGATTGATATATTACGAGTTACAGATGTTTTGGGGCTTTTTTTTTTTGCACCAGTTATTTTTGTCGAATGTCTGTGGCAATTGCTGAAACTTTATTCCAACAAAATGAGCAATGCAAGACAATAGTTAATATTCAACCTTGATTATTTTTCCATACGTTTTATATTTTGTTCTGAATAAAATCAAAAGAACTGGTTTGAATAACAAAAGTATTTAATTTTCAAATTCCGGAATCGGAATAAAAGCAACTAAATAATCACTTAATTTTTTTAATGAGCAGGCGCTGATTCATCAATTTGTAGAAGCTGACGCAGTTAATGATCCATCAATACGACAATGCACTTGACATAGATCTCAAAAACCATACAATTTAAATGTTCTTCCGTTAGAAATGAAAATATATATTTCTCAATTCTGATTGTACTTTCTCTAATTTTTGTAGGTAAGTAAGCGTCTTCATACGAGTGGATTCCACACATGCGCTGAAAGTAAGGTATATTGTCTCCTCCATTCGATTTGATAAGAGAAAAAACAATTCTTTATATGATGGGATGCTGTTTCAAAAATTCACATACATACCTTTATGTATAGCTCTGAAGCAGGAATGTCCAACTTTAGTCTTAGTTGCATGTTTTTTATTGAGTTTTGGAGCATTCGTCCACTAATTTCTTGCTACAACCAAAACAATTCTTTCATTATTATTGAATGTGACCCCCTGTGCTCCAAGCTGTTATATTCTCCATATTTCGATCAATATTTTTGATATCCAGTCCAATGCTTACCTCTAAAACAGTTCTATTCATCTACTTTGTAAATACTGTATTAACTGTACTAACGCTTCATTCAACCAATTTGAAAGGCAGGAAGCAAGATCGTAAGTTAAGCATTTAAACCACTTGTTTAGATAGAGAAGTTTACTTTTCCCAAGTTTTTGGCCAACTTCAGTCCAAGTCTGGAGTTAAAGTTTTTCTACCGTAGCAACAAGAGCAAAAGCAATTTTTACTGAATTTAGGGGAGTTAACTATTCATTTTGTTTGGTCTCTTACGTTAAATCACACTGATATACAGAAAAAAAATCTGGTAATTTTTTTAAATCACGACAGAGTGATCAGCTTTTTTAAAAATGAACATTTTCCTCCCTCGATCTGAAGTCTCGACCGATTGATTTGTCAGCAGCATTGTTACCGACTTAACCAAACTGACAAGTCTCAGATGTCTATATAAATGTGTGTTCAAAATACGCAGGGACCTATTCATTCTTATAAGAAAAAATTCTTTCATACTAAAAATGATATATCTGCAAAATACACAATACAAAAGTTGCAGTCATCATCTCTCGAGGATGAAGTTGGAGTGAAAATTGACCCTGCTGCAGCTTAGCTTGTTTCTTACAACGTTGTCCTTTCAACTGATCTTTCCTTGCAATAGACAGTTTTTGAAGATTGCATCATCTCACATTCCAACGCTGGTATTGGCTGCAGTGCCGATGCCCTGACGTAAACTTTTTCAGCAAGTAAATCCCATATACCTCCAAACATCCTGTCCCCGAGGTCCTGATTGGAAAAGCTCATATCAATAAAAACAAAACAAAACGTTTTGTTTGCTAAATGTTTTTATCCAATACATTAGATCTTTTCTGTTGGTTTGCCGCGTAAATCAAATTTGTTTGTGGGATTGTGTTGCTTCTATCGTCAAATGGTCGAACAGAGTATATCAAAATAGCACTGAGTCCAAAATATCGGGCTCACAGGTTCAAACGGGTTAACGTTGTTTTTCGTCAATCGTTGCTTCCAGTCGATCTGTTCCTTCGATAAAGTGTCTTGGAAAATCTCTTTATCTCACATTGCAGCGCTGTCATTGACAGCTGCACACTTCCTTCCGACATTAATCAACCCTTAAACAGACCGATCTTACGTGTTTCCTTTCCTTTCCGTCTAATTTATTTCCGGCTGTTGACTTTGCAGTTACCTAGAAGCATGAATTCGATTTGACAACATTAGAATAGAGGTCTGGTTGGTCACTCAATGGACACTGTCGCGCAGCTAACGTATTTTGGCTGTATCCGATAATCGGGGGTGATCAATCAAAACATTGAAAGAAGCGTTGATCAATAGATAAGTTATTTTCTCTCGGCTTTTTGTTGGGAAGTAATCGTTATAAGGTCTGAAATTGCTGGAAAAAAATAACAAACAAACATAACAAGCAGTCACAAACTAGGAACCAATTTAGCGCAATTTTACATCATAAACTGAGCCTACCAATGAGAGCTTCAATTCTAAATTGTTTTGACTTGGTTTATAAACATATATGTTAGACTCTATGTACCTTATGTTGCAATAATGGAACAGGTAAAAGAATATAAGCAAAGAATGGCATCAGAAAAGTAGCGGTATCAGAAAACCTCCAATGTGAAGACAGGCTTCAAAAATAAAATCTCACTACACAATGAGAAAGAAGCCAGAGGGATTGTTAACATTCAAAATTATAAAAAAAAGTATAGATTTCATCCCAGCAAAGAAGTTCTTTACAATGAACTGGAGAAGGAATGAGAAATTCTATGATTAATACTGAATGATAAAATACAAGGAGAAGATCCTTCACCCAAGGAATAATAACTGGAGCTCACTATTACAGCGCCACTCAATTATACTAATGACGAAAACGGTACTAAGTTCAAGAACAAATGTGACAAATATACAACACATAAGAATTACTGCAATTGATGCGAGATACAGGCATAAATATATGCAACATTTTGACCGGAAACATTTCCAAATGGTTTATCAAATGTATTATGTTTTTTTTGTACAAAATGTGTGCATTGTGTGCAATTTACTCTTGCGAGAGTTAGTGTATTTTAGGTAAGATTCTCTGTTGACATTTATTCAGCAGTTAAAATCCTTGATTGAAGAAAGTAGACAGAAAATAGTTGTGAAAGAACCCGATATAGAATTTAACTGAAATAAAGTTGACTTGAGAATATCCCAAGGACAGAATTTATGTTTAAGGCTGTGGGCCGATTCTACTAATTTTAGGTGCTTTGTTTTGAATTTTGTGGAGATATTCTTTTCTTCCCATGTCACATTAATAAAATTAAAACAAACGATCGCTGGCTAGGGACAGTGTATCATTATTTGATTGGAAGAGCTAGAAATAAACGGACTTAGAGGCAGTCAGATACTATCTTCAATAAATCAATAGAAAGAAAGAAATATCGATATTTTGATGAATAATCAGACAAATGGAATGCCCAGATGGTAATGGAAAGAAACAATGATGGGAAGAGATATATGTAGAGAGAGACAGAGTGAGGGAAAGAGAGAGAGAGAGTGAGAGAGAGAGAGAGAGAGAAGGGGATTCATATATATATATATATATATATATATATATATATATATATATATATATATATATATATATATTTACCTTGCATAAGACACAATAAACTGCACGTGTACTATGATATAACAGCAAAATATCTAGCTATAGTCACTTCAAAGGAACAATATAAACCAAAAAACATTTTTTTAAACAAAGAAAAACATTTTTTTAAACAAAGAAAAACATTTTTTCAAAGTAGTATTATTGCATGGAATGAGACCGGGAGGACCTGGGCAGAGGAGCTAAGACTTAGAGATATGAAGCTGGTTTGGCTCGTTGGTCAGGCAATAAGTTTGCGTGGCTCCAGTGAATCAAAATAAACATAGATAGAAGGATAGTTTGGTATGAACAAGGATAGATAGATATAAACATAAATTCATACGAAACATTCACACATTGACACATATATATAGATAAATAGATAGAGAGAAAGATAAATAGAGAAAGAGAAAGAGATAGAGGGAGATAATCGAGAGATAATCGATAAAATGAGTGATTGTTACACCCGGGAGGTATATACAATTATCATATTTGCTCTGACAATTTTTATTTTTAAAATTTTGTTAATATTATATACAGGCATCAAGCACTGACTTTTTTACTGGAACAGATGCTTGAAAACTTTTTGAGTTTTTAGTTTTTCGAATACTATAAACATATATATATATATATATATATATATATATATATATAGAGAGAGAGAGAGAGAGAGAGAGAGAGACAGACAGACAGGCAGACAGACAGACAGACAGACGGACGGACATTTTCCGGATATTTCAAGTGGCCAGTTCAGTTGTCTGATTTCAATGGCACCAGCATAGCTTTGCCCTTAAATTTGAATGAGAACCCCTTCCCATCCCTTGTTTACAATATCTAATAGGATTAAAACTCTTGGGTATAGAACAATGGGCACCTTTTCACGCCTCTGTTTTGTTCATGCTTAATCATTTCAGTGATAGTCTTTTTTTCTCCATCGATTCACTGGAATCGAATTAGCCAATCGATTTCACGGCAATAGATTAAGCGAATTCTCTATGGGATCAAGAGATTTTGTTGATGAGACAAAAGCCTTAAGCTGTCTTTTCAGCCAATTACTATTTCTTTTTCTCCGGCCATAGCTGCTTTGAATCCTTGGATGACATTGCTATCCATTCAGCCTGGGGAGATATTTGAAGTAGACCTAATGGCAACGAGTACCTTATTTCCCCCTACAATTCCAACCAGAAGGTATTGCTAGAAAAATTAATCGGTAGCAATGTTTAGCAGGTGGAAGGGGAGATAACTCATCATCACAAACTCTCCCGTAAAACTTGAAGAGGGGAGCATCAATTAAAAGAATATTTAATACATAACTTGAATTCTGTCTTGTAAAATTTCGAAAAAAGAAAAAAAAAGATCTTGGTAGTCGTTCTATTGAAACTGTCACATGACCTTTGGGAAATATGCTTTATTAAGTTTATTCTGATTAAAAGAATGAATTACTGTTCATACCTTTTGTTAGCCAATGAACACTAAAAAAGCCTGAATGTTCAAAAAAGGACCGTGAAACAAACTAAGGGATTGATTTAACCAAAACGTTCTTTGTAAATAGATCCAGTCCCTAAAAAAAAATAATCATTGGGGGACTCTAAAAAAAGATAATACTAAGTAGATAAGAAATAACAAGTAGAAAATTTCCATTTTTTCAGCCTTTTAGCTCCATTGATATATGCATATTTATCCAGCCGGCCAGTCAAGCTTGAAAACAAAAGAAATCAATGTTAACATTTTTGTGACAGTTTCCTTTGACAGTTTCTAACACATAAATTCTCTTTTTCATAATTATGTATTTCCTTATATAGCTCTGTGTTCAAAATCGTATGAACTAATCGTCAGCATTGCCCGCAGTTCCCGACGAATACTCATCACAAAGCAACTGGATATAACTAGAACAGGCGGTGTCCGTGCAGTCGGTTACAAGAATGGTCTTTTCCATCATAAGATTTACCTATAAACCTTTTTGGACGAATTGAAATTTTACTTAACTTCATGTACGCTTAAAGACAAAGCCGTTTGAAGAGAGTGAAAATACCAGCTTTACTGATCTACAACATCCAAATTATCACAAGTGCGTTGGCTCAATAGTATAAAAGATAAAAGATATTTGGGGACAATGGATGCAATGGAAGCTTCCGATTCCTAAAACAGCTTGTAAAATTTGTTGTACACAATTTACGTACTTGATCGTATAATGTATTTTCTAAATAATTCAGAATATAAATGTATCTCTATGTACTCCAACGCAAAGAGGCAGTTCTCTGGGCGTCATTGTTCTTTGGTGTTTGAAGGACTAACCAGATGACCTTTTCACAGCCGTCAGGCAAAACTGTTGCTAAAAATGTCAAAAAAGGTTCAAAGTTGGTTCCGCTGGCTATGTATGTATTGATCACTGGCCCATGCTGCACCAAATGGGATAGAGGGCTGAAGTTCACAACATTTACACTTCATTGTTTTTTTTGTTTGTTTTTTTTTTTTTTTTTTTTTTTTTTTTTTTTGTAACTTGCTTTCAAACTTCCAGCGTAAAGTTTTAGTTTGGGGTTCGATATTCTAAGTGAGTTTATTCTAAATTGATTCCGTGTTCGAACTTAAACTCACGGTTGTATTGTGAGGATTCAAACATTCTTTGTAATCACTGCTGAACAAAAATCAAGAACAGAAACTTTTTCAGTGAAAGCCTCGTTTTCGAATTTTTAAATTGATCACCCCAAACATGACAAAGTCCCATACCGAATTCCGTTGAGCGAGTATTTCATCAGTGCTCAAATAGTAATTGAGCCTAAAACAGAGAAAAAAATGGACGATATATTACTAAGATACACAGAATGCCCACATTTATCTGTTTATTAAAAAAAGATATTGCCAGACGTCTATGGAGTTAATCTAATTATATGCGTAGACCAATCGTCTGTCTAGAGAATGGACGCAATGACCTCTTGCTTCAATTCCAGGTCACCGCCTCTAAATGCTTCTCAAAAAGTTTTTGGCGTCTGGAGGACTCGAGCAAAACATACAACATCGAAAATATAAAAGCTATAAATTATTATTTGGAAGGAAATTATGTTAAACAGATAAGAGAGAGAATGAAATACATTATCGCTGGAGTGGCTTGTCGAATAGCAAAACCAACCACGAATGTACGAAAGCCAAAAAAAAACAAGAAGAGGAAGAACCACAACAACAACTGCAGCAGACAAACAAACAAATATACTTAATGGAGACAGGAATAAACATGTCTGCTATCAAGTACTTATTTGAGTGAGGATGAAAACTTTAGAGATGCATGACGAACAGAAAAAACAAATTCAACATCAACAAAATGAATAGATATAATCCAAAACAAATAGTATGAGATATATTAAATTCTTGTCGGAATTAGGTGAAAATCGGTCGAAAATTACGCATCAGAGTTTCTGGGCACACACACACACACACACACACACACACACACATACACGTACACATACATACAGAGACATCAATGAAACGTATGTTATGAGGAAAAAGTAATTGATATATATATATATATATATATATATATATATATATATATATATATATATATATATATATATATATATATATATTGGTTCCAACTACTTAGTACGTTTTCAATTCATCGGTTGTTTTCAATTCATTGGTTGTTTTCAGTAAGAAGCAGAGGAATTCAATGCAAGGTTAGGTTGCAATATTTCATCTACGAATAAAAGCCGGGACCATGTCTGTACGAGTTCTCTCTCTTGCACTTTCAGAGAATAACAAAATGAGAGGAAGGGAATGAAGGGAGTGGAAGTCTATTCTTCCATATGTCAGCATGTCATGTAATCATCGCTACAAGAGATACTCGTGCATCTAAAAAATAGTCGACATTGATACAGTATTGTGTTCCAGTGTTGCATTTGATAATGAAAGAGAATGTTTTCCTAGAAGCAGTATATTCGGAGGGAGAATGACTAAACATGTCTGTTATTTAGTTTCCATTTAGATGGAGATATCAGGGCGGGGGAATGGAATTGTGTTTCTTACAGATGAAAACCTTGTTTAGTTTCTTGTTTGTCAAGCTTGTTAGGCGGAAAGAGAGTAATTAGTTCTCTTTGATTTTGCTATCAATCCAAATTAAGAGCTGATCGAAAACAACACAGTATTCCCCTTTTGTTCTTCGTCTCACTTTATATTACATCGTTTAAAAATTTATTTTCTGCCGACTTATTCTTGTTTCCATTATTCCACTTTATACATACGTACGCATGAGATCAAGGTTTGCCACGTGGCTGAGACGGTTGTGAAATACCTACTGGCAGAAGTGGCCCAAGCAGAAGGAAAACAAAAAGAAAACAGCAAAATAACGAAATAAAAGTCAAACAAGACACTGGTTTTCAGCCTTTTCTTATAATTGTTTTCATCCTCAAAGTTGTTGAGGTTTTCTCTCATATAATTCCACTGTCCTATCAGGTAAACATTGTATTCCAAAACCTAACTTTTCAGCTATGTGCATGTTTCTGTCGTGTTTAGAGTTGTATACCTCTTAAGATAACTAGCTTGTTTGATGATATTGAACCAAATATCCTCGGTAGATTGTGAATATATAATAAACTTGACAAATGCTTCAGATTCAAATGAATCACCCGACGGAATTTTTCCCATCGTAACTTTTGGTCATGTTAGCTTTTTCTTTCAAACCACGTGGTCAAATGTCAAACATCTAACGAGTACAAGACAAAGATAAACTCTAAATAAAATGGTTGGTGTGGTGGAATTTGATTTAAGCATTTCCCAAGGGTACTACTAACAGTCCCAGTCAGGGATTCGATTCACTGATCTAATTACAATCCCAGTTAACGGCTCATCAATTCACACCTTGCTAACCATGATTTTCGAATGAAACAGTGTTTTGTATCAGATGATGAAAAACCTCTTTCGAAATCGCAGATCCAACCTGTGAAGATGCGATACATCTTATCAGTTTTATTCAGTGTGTCTGCTTTCGACACCTGTCCATGTGTATATAATCGACTTCTCGTAATGCCTGTCGTTGAAGACGCCCCAGTCTCAAGAACGTGTCGATATTCCGTCTTGCAATATTGAACAGAAACCGATTTTACATCATCAAACCTGACTCTTTGCGATCAATATTTGATGCTTGTTGATGTCTACACTTTAGTCTCTGTAGTTTTAATACAATATTTTCGTTTCATGATCTTGGGCTGTTCTATTATTATCTAATTCTATGTCTAAAACTGTAGGAACCAATCCTCAGTGTTGCCTGCTGTTATGGACTGAATAGAAGATGTTTTATCGCAAAAAAATGACATAAACAAAACATGAACAAAATAAATGGTTACTCAGGGTTTAACCACAATAATACTTTTGTTATACGACGTACAGTTAAAATTTATCAATAAATCTCAGTTTTACTTCTTTTGTGAAATATGTTAACTCAAAGTCAAGGACGTTTGAAAAGTATTAATGTACTACAAATATCGATATACATCTAAATTACTACTAGTCCGATGGTTTGTCCATCGTTGAGACCCGGTAGATAGAAAAAAGGAACATATGATGCACCAATCCATGATACAGCAATTGATTACTTCTGTTTTTGCCGCACATAAGAAATATACTTGATGTTGAACGTTTTAGATATGAATAATGTGCAGGCCTGGTAAATCACTCAATGGAAACTGTCACATGATAAACTACTGTTGGATGCGTCCGTGTTGAGGGTGATCTATTAAATATATTGAGGAATGTGTGATCACTGGATAAGTTACTCCTCCCGCCTATTGTTAGGCAGTGATCAGAAAAGATTCCACTAATATCTTCGGTGTAGCCTGTGCACATGATATATATATACATATATATATATATATATGTATATATATATATATATATATATATATATATATATATATATATATATATATATATATATATATATATTATATATATATATATATACATATATATATATATATATATATATATGTATATATATATATATGTATATATATATATATATATATATATATATATATATATATATATATATATATATATATAGCTAACAGACCAACTCAAAAGTTATGGAGAAACAGACAAGCAGTTCTCCTGACCCCGTTGTTCTCTGTCGCAAAAAGAACAAACCAAGTGACATTAAAAAAAGATTTTCAAGTATTCAAAGAGTAATCCAATCAAAAACGAACCATAGAAAAAAAATGGACGTTATATAACCAAGATATATAAAACGTCTACGTTTATCTATATATTCAAAAAAATGTACAGCGGGTCGTCTGTGTTGATAATCTAGTTATAGGCATAGACCAATCGTCTATCTGAAGAATGGACGCACTGACCTCTTGCTTCGATTCCAGGTCACCGCCTTTAAATGCCTTGCCAAGACTCTTTGGCGCCGGGTGGAATCGAGCAAAACATACAACATTAGAAATACAAAAAGGGTAAATTGATATTTTGAAGCAAATTATGTTAAATGGATAAGAGAGAGAATGAGATACATTATCTCCTGAGGGACTCAAGAATTAGAATAACCTAAACGACAACAAACAAACAAACAAATGTACTTGATGGAGACTGGGGTGAATGCCTGCAATCAAGCACAACGGGAACATTGCAACAAAATAAACAGATAAAAAATACGATGCATAATTGAACAATGACGTACTGATATACGAGGAGACACTTTCATTTCCGTGATATCCAAAGTGTATATCACACTCTGACTTAATTTGTCAAGTTTAAGTGAAATTTGCACGCTTGGGGTACTGCATACACGGATATCAACACTGACAGATACACAAATACATTCAAATCTGACAAACATGGAAAAATAACCAAAACTGGGGAGGATTCAAACATGTTTGATCAGCAAGTTAGATGATTAAATTTCCCAATATCTTAACGTATCTTAATTTCCCAATAATTTCCTTTTCAATGAGTAGAGAATCGTCAAAATTCATACAGTATCGAGTTATGGTTCTTGATTTACTTACAAAAGTATAAGCCCAAAAGTCAGACAATAGATGACTTACTTCACTTCCAAGCAATTTCTTCTGCATACACACACACACACACACACACATATATATATATATATATATATATATATATATATATATATATATATATATATATATATATATATATAAAGAGAGAGAAGGAAAGAGAAGGAGAGAGAGGGGAGGGAAAGCTGGAAGGAAGATGAAAGTGGTGATATATTTTTTTTCAGGCTGCCAACCGACCAGTCAGTCAGTGAGAGTCATCACCACTAAAGATACTTGCACATCTAGAAAGAAGTTAAAATTAATACAATATTGGTTCGCGAAATTCTATCTATAAAATCATATAATATAAACAAATATATTTGGAACCAAAAGAACTAAACATGCCTGTCATTTAGTTTCTGTTTGATTCGGAATGTCTGGGCGGGGAAATGTAATCGTCGTTCTTGCAAATGAAAAAAAACTTTAGGTTTCTTGTTTGCTCGGCTTGTTAGACGAGAAGATAGTAATTAGTTCTCTTTGATTTTGCAATCAATCTGAAAAAACACACCTTATCATCCATTCATTCTACGCCTCTCCTTATTTTTCATTGTTTAAAAGTTATTTACTGCCGACCTTTTTCTGCCTTGAATATTCTCCCAGATATATGTACGTAGATGTGACTGCAGGGTTTTGCCTAATGTCTGTAATATTTGTGCATTTCCTACTGGAAGAAAGGTTCAAAACCACTTCCGCTAGTACGAGTCCAGGATCCAAAAAGAGCGTATATAAGAAGAGGCAACAGAATTAAGGCTACATATCAAGCAGCTTATGTCAGAAAATTCCCTTGTAACATAATTTATAGAGAATCGTTTGTGGAAGTGCATAGAGTATACGTCAGGCTACTTGGTACACCGTGATTTCATGCGATTCACAATAACCAAACGAAGTGGTCTTCATTCTTCTCTTGCTATTCTTTTTCTATTTTCAGTATCTTCATCGTGCTTCATTGAGGTATACTCTCATATGATTCTACTACCTGTTTTATCAGGTAGTCACTATGAAACCTCACTCTTTAATAAAACTGTATACTTCTCAATTATAACAACAACTATCAAGAGAAATAACTATCCAAACTAAATTTTCGGGATTCTTCCCATCATCAGTGGTGTGTGCTGTGTGTATTAAAATGTCCCATGTGGAACCAGAGTCTAATGCCAGGACCTATGCATTGTGGGTAAGTTGTGTTGTCAGGGCTGCTGGGGGCCTCCTGCTGAATCGGAGAATGACCAGTAGGTATCAGGTCTTTGGTTAAGCAGCAGCAGTTGGTCTTCGCGAGGGCAGAGTGTATCAAGGTAGGGGATAGTCATGTGGAGTTGGATTTTTTGGTATGTTAGGGGTAGTGTAGATGGAGGGGTGGTGGGGTCAAGGAGCTACATAGGTATAAACCTTAAAAGTTATTGAGAATGTGTTGGCTATAATTTAGACAGGGGTTATAACCGGCTAAGGTGAAATTTTTCCTATGGGTCTGGTTGACTTTGAAGCTTCCATTATTGAATGTGTCTTAGATGTGGGTGTGGGGATATTAATGGTAGGAGTTTTGTGTATTAGGGTTCTGTGTGATGAGGGTTGTTCAGTTTAGTGTTTGATCCATTAGGATATAGGGTTTTCAGTTTGTTGATCCACATGTCTTCGTCTTTCTCTAGGACTTTAGTTATGTCAATTGGAGTATTTTTTTTCTATTTTTTTCTATGATGGTAAAGCTAGCGTCAGTGGCAAAATTGTGGTTAGGTGTGCTAAAGTGCAGTTCTACGGGAAGTGGGCTACGATTGTTTTTTGACTTGATCCTATGTCTATATATATATATACACACACATATATATATATATATGTGTGTGTGTGTGTGTGTGTGTGTGTGTGAGTGTGTGTGTGTGTGTGTGTGCATGTATATGGAGTAAGTAGTTGCTACATACACGTTTACGTTTCTGTCCTGATTTGGGGCTTCTTCAGAATTTTGCTTGATAAAACCCAAACAAGGCAGAAACACAAACGCGTAGCGAATCTTCCATTGTAATTTAAGCTATACACAACTTAAAATCTACTTACTGAGTGAAGTTGAACGTATCAAAAAGACTATGAAATGCATCCATCATACAATTGGACACTGTATTATATGATATTGTATCATATCACATACCTGATTATATTGATAACTTGAAATAGTTCATGTAGATGTTGAAAATTATATCATTGAAAAGTGTCAAGGAATGGCAGGTAATGAAGGAAGCGGCAGGAATAAAAAGTAATGCCAACATTAGGTTCATTGAGTTCATTTGGTGATTTTGAACTAGGGATAGGGTAATGATTACGATGCATTTAGCGCCAAAACGTCTGTCACGAAAATGGCTTGTACGAAAATTAGTTTGGTACGCAAAACACCGTGCCAAAACACAAATAATATTTTGTTGACGGGAAGAAATGTGTAGATCTGAACCGGGTGGCCATTTTGAACTAACAAAAGAAGACATTCGAAGTTGACAGATGCTGAACATTTGGGCCGATAAACACATGCATAACATTGGTGTTGCGAAAGAGAAATACAAAAGACGTTGTAAAATGATTCTGCATCAAGAAATAAAAGAATTTCCTCATTCGACACTGAATCATTGCGCATGGGAACAAAAGTTATTCCCAACATTAGAAACTGTTAACCAAAACTGTCAACAAGGTTCAATTATTTTTTTAAAGTTGATCTGAAAGGTTTGCTAGCAAGAATGTATGGATATATGCAAGTATGTATAGTGCTATAGGAGGCAACAATAGAGATAGAGGGCTGAAAATTGAGCATTCATTTCCTTATTATGATTACAAAAAAAAGACCCCGTTTCTTTTATATTCCCAACTATTTATGGCTTGAATCTATAATGTAAGTTTTGGCTAATTTCGTCCTTAGTTCGGCTCCAAATTCATTCATAAGGGTTTTTTGAAAAAAAAAAATGATCCAACAAAAAACTATAAAAGGTAACTTATTCATCGATTTAGACTTCATTTCCATTTTTTAATTCGTCATCCCAGGGACGGTGTGCTGCTGAGAGACGTTGTTCACATGACAGTTTCTATTGAACGACTAACCAAACCAGTTTCCTATATATTTTTTTTTCTATTTTTGGGTTTTGTGAACGAGGGTTCTGGAAATGAGATGTAATCAATGAATGCTGTGATCGATAAGAACAACCCGAATGAAATGTTGATTGGGAACATTGGTAAAAATCGATGTATAACATGTAAACAGACACACGTTTTGTTTTATTTACTTCACACCATAAAAGCATTTTTTTTTATTCTGGGTTTTTTCTTACTGCTTTAATGAAATCACATCTTCTCACCCTTGTTATCATAATCGATCTATCTTCATGAACTATACGTATTCTTAGGAGATGGGTCGATATATATATATATATATATATATATATATATATATATATATATATATATATATATATATATATATATATACATATATATATATATATATATACTATGCATATATTAGTGTGTATTTATACGTATACATATGTTTGTATATATTTCATATATACATGAATATCTATGTATATATACATATGAATGAGTATATATATATGTGTTTATATATATATATATATATATATATATATATATATATACATACACACACCCATATATGTATATATTATGCATATGTACATATATATGTTTGCTTGTGTGCATGTGTGTGTGTATACGTATGATAGCTGTCACTCGTTACGAGTATGGTAGCTCTCAGAAGGGATCACCAAATGAGTCCTCTATGGAGAAGACCATGTGTGGGAAAAGGACCAAGTCCAGTCACATTTTGACAAGATGATTTATTAATCAAGGGGACATTGTTGGCTTGGATCTATCCATCTATCTCTCTCTCTCTCTCTCTCTCTCTCTCTATCTATCTATCTATCTATCTATCTATCTAAAGACAGAAAGAGATAGAGGGAAAGACGGACAGACAGACTGAGCTCAGCTATAAAGCTTCTTGAGCTCTATATCATCATCATCATCATCATCATCATCATGATCATGTTGCCTAACGTCTGTCGTTGTAAATACACCTTCCTCAGGATTCGCCATACTTATCCATCTATCTATCTATCAATCTATCAGTCTCTCTCTCTCTCTCTCTCTCTCTCTCTCTATATATATATATATATATATATATATATATATATATATATATATATATATATATGTATATATATATATATTCACGTATGCATGTGGAAAATTGTGGATTATTATCTTGTTCTCTCTTTCCTTCACTTTCTTTTTCTCTTTTAATTAATGTGGGCTTTTGTATTTATGCGCATGTGTATGCATGAATATGAATGAATGTTTGCGTATAAGTGTGTGCATATGTGTATGTGTGATAAAACGTACGTGAATTGATATTGATGTTAAAGTAAAATAGATATATATTCTATGTAAGTATTCATTGCGTTGTTCAATTTCATTTTCAAATGAATTATTCAGAGGGGCACGTGTATAAGTAAATTATTCACCTCGCATTTAGAGAAATCAATGCCCGCTAATGCGATTATATTATTTTGGTATACAATTGACTCGATACTCCTTCACATAGGTAAATATGTGCTTTTCTTCCAAAATCTGTATAGGTTTTCCAATTGTGTATTCAGTCTCTTGAAATATGGACGGAGCATGTTGGGAATTAAGGTAGTTTTGAACAGAGCTGGAGTTATAAAGAAATTGCGGCTAAAAATGAGAAAGAGCGAGCGGGAATGTTTGGGACATATCATGGAATTCTTCGAAACCCAACAAGCACAGGTCGTATGGAAGACTGAAAAGCAGATATAAGCAGTGGGTTACCTACTTGAAATGTGTTAACAAATGGATGGCCGAACAAGTACCAGGGAAGAGAAAAAAAGGTAGTCGTAAAGGAGCAAGAATAGCTGGAAGTGACAAAGGAGAAGAAACTGTGGAGAGCTATGATTGCCCTGAAGGGACATGAAAAATAAAAAGAAGAGAATCAGTCTCTACGATACTAGAGATAGTGATGGGAACTATGAACACGTACATCACTACATTCCTACATACCTATTTTAAATACATGGCTCTATCAGTGAGAACAGCAAAAACATTCAAAAATTGGAAAAATCCCCAGACGTTGCAGTTGGAATTAAAAAATTAGGACTCTTCCGATAATAATCTTTATCCTTGAAATAGGGCCCAAACGTTAAAATTGAGATTGTGTTCATAAGAAATTCAAGGGAGGAGAGAGACTACCCAGACAATGGCGGTGCTAAGGTGTACAAGATAGTGAGGAGGGTGCTGGATATTTCAAGCGACGAGCTGTCACTCAATCACGTTAACAGAAACACAAACATGTGTATAGGCAAAGGCATGAAATGGTAAGCCAAATGGTCGGACTGCATTGTTAATATAAAAATTTTGCCGGGGCAATGATTTCATGGATAAGTCACTGTCACCTAATGGTAGGGTGCTTGCCGTCAGTTCGGTAAGCCGTGGTTCAATTCACAATCAGGATCAGACCAAAGACATTAAAAATATTACTCAATGCCGCTTTATTTAGCGATCAGCACGAATACTAAGATTGAGGACACCCCCCCCCCAGGCGCTAAAATGGTTACGGTTAAATAGCGTTCGATATACCGGTTGTTGTGAGATCATCCAAGTTAAGCGAGGTCAAGGCAGGACGGTAACTCGATGGATCAACGTTAAGGGATATCTGGCACCGTCAGGAATGGAGCTTCGGTGGGCTAGGCAATCCAAATGTGGTTCTTACTATCCTTTGCACCAATATTTCTAACCCTTCACCACTCCCAATCTTGGTACAAGTTAAGAATCATGGCACATACAGTTAGTTTTCACCTCACTGGGAGCTCAACCTGTATGTTCTCGTGCCTTACTAAGCAAATATAATTATTTAATCAGACAGACAAATTAATTTTAAAAAGATGTAATTACTTTAAATGCAATAATGATTACCGTATATCGTGTGATGTTCAACTTTTTGAGACATTTTTAATCTATAATTATGTCTGCAGGCCAAAGCCTACGCTTGATAATGTTACGGTTTTGAAACGAAACATCATGCAATATATATATATATATATATATATATATATATATATATATGTGGGGGGGTATGTGTGTATGTGTGTGTATGTGTGTGTATGTGTGCAACCGCTACAATGTTAGTAATTTAACTATTTTCGATGGTTGCAGTGTGAGTCCTCTGGCAACCATCGATTTACATCAGAACATGCCCACGTGATAATACAAAAAATCAAGATGTAACACCAGTTATTATTTTATTTGATTTTTTTACCATCCAATGGTAAAAAACAGTATATGTATATATATATATATATATATATATATATATATATATATATATATATATATATATATATATATATATATATATATATATATATATATATATATATATATATATATATATAATTGTTTTCATGAAATAAGCCCGTGTGTATATGTATGATAGATTTCTGCTGATGTCTTAGATTCGTTAATTTAGCTCAGCCAGTAACACAACCTCTTGCTGGTCGTTGGTTCAAATTACGGCAAGGCATGTGAGTTTTGTATGGAGATTTACCCACATAATTTTGATGAAGATTGCTGTTGTTCTTGTCATAGTAAGAAGATAAAGTCAACTCTAGCTTTTGTCTGAAAGTCAATTGTTAAACAGCGAGTATGAATGGTATCTCGCAACTCAGTCTCAGACATTTCATAGTACCTCGTCTGATGCTCCAACCATAAAAGGCAATAATCATATGCCAGTCATAAATTGGTTTAAATATTTGCTGATTCGCAGAGTTATTGGAAAATAATGTCTATTGTCCTTATGCAGAATTTCCTGCAACGTAGACAGAAAACAGATGTAATCAGACGGAGGAACAGATTGGATGAGATTAACATTGGTGTGTATGTGAGTTTGCAAACTGATGCATCAAAACCTGTATGATTTGCCACAGAAATCAGTGAACTGATTTAATGAAAAGCACGAAGGATTCTCTTTCCGTCTCTCCTTCCCATTCTTTCTTTTGTCGGTGAAAACTAGAGCTGTAGTCTCCATCTCTGTCAAAGAAGACCAAATCGCGTTACAAACGCCAGTTCTCTCACGATTGCCGAGTTGAGCAACGTCGAACCTAGTCATGACATAGATGGGTGAATGTCAAGACATGCCAGGTACTATAAGCGACTCGAGACCATATTGAAAGCCTCATGTGGCAATACTGATAAACGAACAAGTGATGTGACTGATCTATACACTACACTGGACATCAAAAGCCGAAGTCCCCACCTCTCCATCTAGTAATATCTTGACTGGTCCAGGTACGGGTGACAAAACGAATGGATGAATGAAATGGCCGGACTCATTTATCCATTCGTGTATATCTGTCCGTTTGTTTTTCACACATTGTCTCCAAAAGTTCTCTATGAATTTCAATTGAATTTTGTGGAAGGCTGAGTTATGGGCTACTGGAGATCAATGAGTTTTTTTTCGATTAAGAGACATCTTTGTGTAGTACTGTGGCAGACATGCATGGAATATTTTGTCGGTTTAAATATAACTTTAAGTTTTCGAAATGATAACTCAATGTAGATGTGTACGTTCAACCTTCCAAAGTTATTCGGTTAAATGCTGTTTTCGTTCTCTCCCTATATGCTCTCTAAAAGCTTTGTAGTTTTTCTACGCTGAAAAACTCTTAGTATCGACTATCCCCCTCGATAAACATATTTATTGCTGGGATGAAAGGTTTATTTCGATTTATATGATGAAGTATTAATCTGAAACTAGCAGAGTGTTGCATATTGTCTTTTTTCCAAATACACTAAAATGTATTTCGAGCATTGATTGAGTCCAGTATTATACAGATCCCAATTTCTGCAAATCTTGTTGTTTCAATGTGTAGATGAGGGGGGAAGGGAAAATGATTCATTATATCAGTATATGTAAATAAAAGTACATTTCATTGACTATTGTTTTCCTCTTGAATCATTTGATATTTACAGTACGTCAACAGAGTGTATATGCATAGATTACTGCTTACTATAAAGTACCTTTCTTGATTGGTTCATTTGAAGCAATAATGAAAGGTTTCGGTTCAATTTATTGGATGTGGGCGAATCTTTAAGCTTCCACAAATAATATCGTATATAAATGATAATTATCAATTCATAGACATCCGTACCTACTTTTCCTTACATTATGAAATGAACACAGGTGATGATGGTGATACTTGAGAGGTCTGTTCAACAAGTTGATCTAACTGGTAGTGCAGAGGTTCCTAATCA
The DNA here is from genome assembly GCA_963457665.1 of Thysanoteuthis rhombus. Taxonomy (NCBI): domain Eukaryota; kingdom Metazoa; phylum Mollusca; class Cephalopoda; order Oegopsida; family Thysanoteuthidae; genus Thysanoteuthis; species Thysanoteuthis major. The sequence goes on from OY735207.1 coordinate 2,597,181, forward strand.
ATGAATCATAGGACAAGCGTGCGCTGCAACTATCTCAGTCTTGCATGTAATTCTTCCTGAATACGTAAACATATATTTCCAGCCTTGAAATGATATATATTCAACGAGAAGACGCTGCCGATCAAATGAAGCATTGGGTTTTTTCTTTTGTTATTTATCTTCTGATGTTGATATCATGGCACACGCTGTATATAATTAAAGAGGGAGCACGTCTTTAATTAATTCGAGGAGCAAAGATCCAGGTTAATAATAACTTGGACGATGTTAAAAGGATTCCTTATTGACATTTACAAAGCAAAGAAATTTATGAAACGTCAAATTAGAGATCAGAGGTTTGATTGGATGCAAGAAATACATTTTGGAAAGGAATATAGGAAAGTATGGTTGCCTGGCAACAAAATGCCGTCAATGCTAAAGCGGGAAATGATTTTGGGAAATCAAGGGAAAAAAGAGGAAACGGGAAAGAAATACGGGGAAGGGATGAAAGAGAAAACAGGAAGGAAAATATGAAGAATGGAGAAAGTAAGGAAAAAATAGTGCGAAAAGGCACAAGATAAACGGGGAAAATTGTGAGAAGTAAGAGAGGTGGAAAGAAGCAAGGGTAGTAGTAGTAGTAGTAGTAGTGATAATGATAATGGTGATGTTGATCTACATCAGCTCTTAACAAATTTTTAGGGATAGATAGATATTGAGAAAGTGATTCATATACCAGTAGAGATAAGCTGATACAAAGGTATGGACGGAATGAAATAAATAGATAGGTAGATATAGATAGATATTGACAGACATAGATAGATAGACAGACAGACAGAGAGACTGATAGACATGGACAGACTGGCAGATAGACAGATAGGCCAATACGAACATACTGATGGATACTTAGATAGATATGAACGACTGGGATAGATAGATAGATAGATAGATAGATAGATGAATGAACGGAATTATATAGATTTGTGCTAACAAAATTGGAAAAATGTTTCTTTTGTGCTTGGCACGAAACATCCGATTTGAGATCCTTCTATAAACGAGATCACTTTACGGAAAACTGCAGTTAGAAACGATGTAATAAGGTGAATCAATATATAGTTGACTGGGTATCATCATCATCATCATTAGCAGGAGTAACATCATTTTCAGGTGTATTGCTGGAATTTTTTGTCCGAACTACTTTCCTGACAACTGTAGCGTGGAGTTGTTTTTTGGTGATGAGGTTGAGATCAACAGAACACTACTGTTGCTATTATTTTCTTGATTGAATTCATTGAAATCAGAATTACTTCCCTTAGACCACTGGTTTCCCTAAGTGAGGAACAGAAATATTTTCTACAATTTACTCAAGGCTTTCAGGAGATTCAGGCCTCTACCCAGGGCATCAGTGCTATATTGAACCTTCTCAGCCTGTGTTCGAGTTTAGCTTACCGAAAGATGTGTCATATAATAACAATTTATTTTTTCAAATTGAGACAAAGACTATTTTGGTTTCGTGTTCTCCCCACCTCCCTTTTTTCATGTCGTCTATGACGATGCTTCTCCAAACTTTAACACAGGAATAATTCTAACGCCAGACATTTAGGACAGGTCGCAGCCACGTTAGAATTCATCATATTTACTCAAATTGGTTTTATCGTGGCTGGACACACGCAGGTGTGAATCTTCTCTGATGAAATAAGCTGTCCCAGATGTTTTCTTCGATCTGTCCCAAGAATACAGACGTAAGATCAACAGAAGCCGTACATTTTAAGATTGATTCACGTTCTTCATTATTGTGATACTGATCGACGACTTCATTTCACGGACACATTTTTGATCATCACGAGAGATAATGGATCAATCCTAGAAATCTGGTCGAAGGTCTGATCCGACTTCTTTCAATTTACACGGACAGATAAAACGACAGCGTTGTTTGAAAACCTTCATTTACAGCGAGACAAAGAAGTTAATGTCCCCGGTGAAGGAGTCTGATACACAATAAGGCCATTTGGTCATACCTCTCTGATAGATGTGTGATCTCTGGAAAATTGCCAAGATTTTCTTAGTAATGCTTTTTGGCTTTGAATCATGCACAGCGTTCTTCTTTTTCAACAAGACAGTCCGTCATATTACGGCTGCCTTGTACTGAACTGATTTTATGATACTCTGGATGTTTACTGGACGTTTATCATGCTATCGAATGGCCGGCCAAGTCCTTTCTAAAGATGATTGTGTACTATGGTCCAAACCCAATCATCTTGAAAAAGAAATTAAAAATCCCAATAGAAAAATTTACACTCCAGGTGCTTGTCCACTTTTAAGTCTATTCCTCTCTTGAGCATGAAGCGTATGCAGCATAAGGGCACTACGTAGACAGAATAGTTGCAAATCAGTGTTTAACGACTAAATGCATCAAATGGACGATGGTCGGTGTTAAAACGTTATAACACATGATCATGAGTTCATCATTGCATCAACAACATTGTTAGGGGACAAAGCATCATCATTATCGTTATCATAATCAGCGGCAGCAGGAGCAGACTTTTAGGCGTTGAACATATTCCTTCTCTAGGATTATCTAAAGCTCTCTATCGTTGACGTCACGGGGCCAGTACTTTTCTGAATTTGTCAAGTCCATCACACCATCTTACTGTATGTCGGCCACAATTTCACATATGATCTCGAGGGATCCATATGTTGAGTCTTGATGTGTACCATTTTTCCAACATGTCTAGTATATTGCGATTTGAATTTTTTCTTTATGATTCCTATGTCTTTTCACTCATATACTGTGCCGTCTTAGGATCTATCTATGCGAGGTTGAGCGTGATTCTACCTAATATTTACTTTAAATGATCTACCGCTCTCGTCCATTATTCTAGTCATTATTGAGATCAGCATCTACATTTTCATTCTAATCTTCACGTGGACGAAACCCAACGAGGATGTAGCATATCACAACGGCAAGGAAATCTGAAACTCGGTTAGTAATTAGTACCTGACTGCAAATTGACCAAACATTTACTTAACCTTGAGGATAATTTCACCGAAGCTCATTTGCACACGTAAAATGGGCATCCAAATTTACTAATAATGATCTACGAGTGGGCTTTGCTAATATTATTGAACGGTTAAGAACATGTTGGCTCCATGAATTAAATATAACCTGCACTTTGTTCATTAACTATCTATTAAATGAAGAGAAAATGTATCTCTTTGACAGTGAGGATATTTTAGATTTCTGGACGGAATTGAGAAGGATGCAACGAGGCAATCAGCGAAGATCCTGAAAGAGGACTTCACAAGTTACGCATTTGAAAAGCGATAGGGTTTCTAAAGAAGAGTGTTATGTTTCATCGGAAGTATTTTGAAGTTGACTGACGTGTTTTTGACGATGGTAGGCTTTTTTTCGTTTATAGTAAATGGTTAGATACCTTTTGGGTGGACATTGAACATATGTGTGTGTATTGAAATTGGGTAAACTTGATTTATACCATCGTACCAGAAATTTATGTCTGGAGTGTAGTGATGATAACAGACTTTGGTGAAGCGATATTTTCCAAGAACAAAACAAAAACACCTCCCGAGAGACGTGATAGATTCAAAAGAACCCCTTCCTGACATAGACATACCGAAAAAAAACATGAAACTCCTTTGAAATGCATTAAACAAAGAAGTAATCGGATTACACTCGATGGTTAAAAAGTGCCGTAAACACGAATTTGCTGTTTTGACAAATTAGCCTAATACGGTAAAGTACTGACAAAAATTATTCAAGGGTTTTCGAATGAAGTTTATCGAATGGTGCGCTTGTATCGTATTGTACTGTTACTGCAAATTATCCTCCGATAATATCCTCGCCAAAAAATGAAAACAAACGTGCTATTGATATTCGTCAATATTTGATATTGCAATTAAAAGGAATGCCGTTACAACAAGAATTTGCTGAATATGAAATACGTCCTATGTGAATACATGCACAAATTTGAATATTGGTATCATATTTCTCTCCATTTGTTTGCGTTCACAAATCTCATTGGTTTCCTATTCCGATGTTACAAAATAATGATATTATGCCATGAGACCTTCTGAAACTTAATGCCTGATCATCCATTAAATTAGCTTAACTGTTTTAATGACACCTTTATAGTACAGTGATAATTAGTATATATATATATATATATATATATATATATATATATATATATATATATATATATATATATATATATATATATATATTCGGTAAACGTACTACTTTATTTCAATTTATATTTGTGGTATTTCAGACCTGACTGAGTTGAACCTTGAAATGAAACTTCAAATTGTGATACAGAACAGATTACCGAATAAAATGTCGAATTATACATATATAACCCGGTCATTTTTTATGGGCACATTCAAGTGAACACATAACTCTGAAGTCTGTTTTATTTAATAAAGAATAACAAGCAAGTATAAACGAATAAGTGAATGAATAAATAATAAGAGAGAAAAGGGGTAATGAAAAAGAACGAAGTAAAAGTCAATTCTAAAAGCCAAATGGAAGACCCAGATTTCTTTTCTGGACAGTTGCGATCAAATATGTTTATAAAGTAACTAAACAAGCAAGTCGAACTGGAAAATAGCAATTTAAAAAGATAAAAACCCGAAAATATATGAAAATGCTGCGATAAAATCACTGAAAGAGAAAAAAATATTGCATTACAAATGTCGTCTAAGATAAAACTCGGACAACGAATGAGAATAAAAAAAAAATATGTCATTGAGCAATCCAGTGCTTATTGTGACAGTTTTGACTACGATTTACCTCCATTTTGAATTCTGAGATGTTTTTATCACAACTTTAAAATAAATAAAACTTGAAAGCACTCAGCGAGCGCATACATATGCCAACGCCATATAATAGTAAAAAACTGAATTAAATTTGAATGTAAAAGAATATCTGCTTACTTCTCTCGAAATTCGAATTTGGCTTTATTATTGACTGGTCCTTTTTAACCATGCTCCTTGTAGAATGATCAAACATATCTCTCTATCGAAAAACAAATCCTTATATCTGCCTCAAATTTAAACCATTCTTACTCCATGCGAGTGCCATCTTCCAGTTACGTTAGAACTTTCACGAAAACATCTTGATAGGCTCGTTTGAATACATATACCTTTTCCAATATGGTGAATTAAGTAGTGTCCTTAAGCAGGCAATGGTATCAGCTATATTTTTCCCTATTTCAAATGTCACAGGTTTATCAAGTTTTTGGAGTTTTGCGATATGACGAATAGACTTTGACGCGACAAGCACTTGGAGTGGTGCCACCTACTTCATAGTATATTCATTTTCGTTAAGGTGAAGGGTAGTAAGAATTGATATAATGGTTTACAATACTTATTCTGACAATAGAAATGTATAATAATAAAGGTTTGGTCAGGCACTCAATACAAACAATCATCTGAACAAAGTATATTCGTAGCAAACTGTGTTGGGGATGATCAAAAAAGGTTATGGGTATTGGGAAGAGGGTGGTCACTAAATAAGTTATTTGTCTCGTCTTTTGTTGGGCAGAGATTTCTAAGAATTTGGATTTTCAAAAAACAATTGTGAAGAGTTTTTGGAATAAACTAGAAGATCCGTTTAGCAAAATTCACATCTCGATTTGAATCTGCTTCTAGGACAATATTTGAAGTAGGGTGTAAGTAAAACACTTAATGGGAAGTGAATGTTTAAATTGCCATCCCTTTAACTCCATCGGCGCTGCTTGTACGTGTGATATATAGATACATGGTTGGCCAGCCAGATCAACTTAACACCTGAAGAAACCTATGCAGACAGTTTCTGTTGGGAGTTTCTAATTATCGAAAGTTTGTTTGATCGATGTTGTTATCGTCATTTAATTTTTATTTACTTTTCCTTTTGTTTCCTGATTTTCTATCCTTTGCATAAATCTTTTTCTATGTGCTAATATATATATATATATATATATATATATGTGTGTGTGTGTGTGTGTGTGTGTGTGTGTGTGTGTGTGTGTGTGATAAAAACCGGAATCAATAAAAACTTCTTTATATCCCGTCTGTCTGTAACGTAAAGTGGAAAATTGAGGCAAGGTATTGCAGACACCATATTATTACCTTGGCTGTAGACGTTAATAGTTCTCTCAGCTATCCCCATATCTCTTCCCTCCAACGCACCTCTCACCCTGATTTTATCTGTGGTAGGAAAGAGGAAGTCGCACTGACATATTTAAAATCAAACGTTATTTAGTGGTCACGTGTGAGGAACGTATGCTACAACAAAACGTAATAACAGCTATAATATTAGTCTGGTTTGTCACTCCATAGAAACTGTCAGGTGACCAACATGTTTGGGCAGCATGACATTTGGGGTGATCAATTGGAAAGAAATTGAAAAAAACGTGTCATTGATTGTTATTTCTCGAGCCTATTGTTAGAAAGTGATCATTGAAAAATCTAAACAAGTGGGAACGCTCTCAGGTACAAATAAGGGTATAATTTCAAGATAAAATCACATCGTAATTTTACCCCTTGTAAAAACACTAATCAAAGGTTGGGGGGGGGTCTTTCAAGAAACAACCTTCTTTTTAGATTTAATGAGGAATGAGACTTCGATCTCAATCGGTTCGACCCATACACATAATATATATATACATACGGCCAGCCATTCAAATCAACTAGAAAAAAACATTACGTACACTGTTTTGAGGACACTTAACAGTTTCTATCATGACGTAACTTGGACAACGATTGGGAAACAGAAAATATGATATCAAACAATTTCAGGCTTGAGTTTTTATAGCTATTCATCTGCATTGCCCGCAGTAGTTGGAAAACTATAGCCCGTGGGCTAAATCCAACCCACAACCTCATTTGATCTGACTCTCTGATTCCATTTAATACTCGATGATGCTGACAGAAATTCTTTATTTTCCTTTGCAAATAAAATTCAGTATCGGAAAACAAATCAAAAGTCCTTTTTTTTCTTTTTTTTATTTTTCAAGGTCAGTATAAACAGAATGACACTAGAGAGTTTTGATAACAAGGACCAAATTTGAACTACAATTTTACGATATCTTGTCTCCATCTCTCTGTTGGAAAAGTTCAAAGTCTTCTTGATTGATACTACTTGAAAGTTTATGTAGATTTATATTCGTATAATGGGAAAAAATCAAGTAGTTGAAAACCATTTGTTTTCATGGAATTCTTTGACCATAGTTGAACTTTTTATTTGCTATGGTCCACTAGACAAATAAACATTTCTAGAGAGTTCTTTGAAAAAAACCCGTAAAAATTGAGATAATAGTAGATACAAGTCAAAACTATTACAATCGGTTACAATACTTTATCAGATGATAAAAAAAAATAATAAAATAATCGCAAGCTTGTTCTCTCGATATTCTTCTTATTTTTGTTTAGTTTACATTTATTTCTCTTTATTCCCGCCTTTTCCATTTTTTTGTCTTCTGTGTATATAATAAAAGCTGAAGGCAATAAAACTCTTTCTTTTATCTCGTCTGTCTGTAAGGTGAAGGGGAAATAAAAACCAAGGTATTGCAGACCATATTATTATTTCCACTGCAGACAGCCATCGTTCTCCCCGCTATTCTTGTCTATACCCATTCCAGTCCACTTCTGTCTATGATTATCTCTTCGATAAAAAGCATAGATAAAGATCCTACATCGTCCAATATTGCTTCGGACGATCCTAATGTAGTTAAAGTTGGCAAAGTAAAACCCCTACTTGTACTATTCCATGAATGGACAGAGCTCCTAAGTTGTTCATTTTCCTTGGGATGATTCGAAGCGAAATAGAAATTCTACTAGTAAAGTCAAGTTTACATGTTCAAAATGGTCTTTACATGTGAAGAGTGTGTAATATAGTTTTATGCACTCAATACACCCAACAAAGATTGTTTCAGCATGTCACATTAAGCAAATGACTATTTTTCACGCAAGAGTTACTCCAAACTGTATATATCTATCATTCCGTTGTTCGTTAGAAAAAGATGATCGAACAAAATATTAGTTGTATTCTGTGACGATTTCACAAATGAGATGGCCTCAACCCTTCCATTTATACTGAGCCTTTCATCATAATTGTCATCATCAGTCTTTAATCGTCTGTCACCGGGTACAGACCATTCCCAGGATTTGGCTGAATTTTCTATCATAGGCATCGCGGAGCCGATACATTCGGAAGTTGTCTACTTTGTCTCACCATCCTGTATTCTTTTAGCCTCGGTTTCACATGGGATCCATTTTGTGAGTCATGATGTCTATTGGATGTCTACCATTCTTGTAACATGACAAGCCCATTGATGGACTCTATGATGTCCTGGATACTAGTTTTCCCTTATACATTGTGTACTCTTGAGATCTATACATATGATAGTTTTACGTGCACATTGCATGTTTCTCAGTTTGAGGATTATTCTCTTGGTTAGGTTCTGTGTTTCATCTCAAAGATGACTATCAGTTGGGAATGTTGGATCTCCTTTTTTGACGAATGGGATTGCTCAGCTGCAAGTTTTCCATCTTAGATTGATTATCTGCTTGATTTCTTCTTTTTTATAATCAAAGTAATCTACTGGAACTTCCAGGCAACAGGCCCACTACAAACGATTTAAGAAAGGATTGATTTAGCCACCAGAAATCAGAAACAAATTGAATGGAATAGCTTATACTTTTTAACAAAAAAACTAATCAGTCCATTCCTTTCAAAACTATCAATATTGAAAGAAATTCCCTTCAACCAGAAGCAAATGGAAAGAAAGGCTACCCATCCAGTTGAAATAAGTACCGGTTGTAAATCCAACTACGCATTTTTTTAAAAATTCTACTGTAAGAAATGTACTCTATTTTTTCTTTTTGTTCTCTGTCACTCTCAAGTACACTATCTCTACCTCTTTCTCTCTCATCCTCTTTGTCGATCTCTTTTCCTCTATCTCTCTTCATCTCTTTCTCTCTCCGTCCCTTTTCCCTCTCTAAGTCTTTTTCTTTCTCTCTTTGAGCTTTTACGAGATAGCATTTGGAAAATGACTTACAAATAGCCTTTATCTTTTGACTGCAAGCGTATACTAGTAAAACATATTGACTTTTTTTTTTATTACAACTAAACTCGGTCCATTCATCAACTAAAAAGAAATTCAAGATAAAGTTGAATAGTAGTCTAAACTATTGTAATGCTTTACAATACTTCATCTAATAATGGAAATAAGATGAGGAAATAACCCCGGGCTTCCTCTGTCAATATTGTTAACATCTTTTCTTGAGTTTTTATTAACTTTTCACTTTTTTTGTAGTTCTGCTTCCTGGCATCCTTTCCTTTATTTGTATATATAATTGGTTTCCAATATTAATAAAAAAACGTTCCTTTTATCTCGTCTGCCTGTGAGGGAAAAGGGAAAATAGAACGAAGAAATTGCAAACAAAATATTATTTTACTCATACACACACACACACACACACACACACATACACACACACACATATATATAAACGGTATTGGGTCTTTACGTATGAAGGACGTATAATATAATAAAACAAAATAGAAACAAGATGTTGAAAAATAGACTTGACAAACGAATGCTTAAGAAGGTCAAAAAAGCTTTCTTTCCAAAAATGAAAAACGGGGAAAAACATATTTCAGAACTGGTCTAGGTGAGTACAATTTCCGAGTCTGTAGAGTAAACGGTGTGGCCAGGGGCGCTGGAACACATAAACAATCGCATAAACATTGGCAAATATATAAAAGATAGTACTCTCTAACAGCTTTGGTGGCAACGGTCGTTCAACTATGATGATAATAATAAAATTACTGTGGGACCTAGACATTTAAACCGACCACCTCATCCAGGCAAAAAAGGCCGGACTTGGTAATCGTAGACAGGAAGAGGAAAACCTGCCAGATAAGTTCGATAGACGTGCCTGTGCTTGAAGACCATGGAGTTATGAGGAAAGAGAGTGAAGAACTAGGAAAATACCAGGATCTATCAAGAAAACTAAAGATGTGGAACATGTGGAACTGGTAGTACCAGTAATTATAGGCGTGCTACGAACCTTCCCAAGATAAAAGGAAGGATTGAAACTGTAAAGACCACGTCAGAGCTAGGGTCCGTACGGATACAGGGGAAAGGGCTAGAAATATAAGGATTGCGACACTGAGGCCTGACAGAGGAAGGCAGGTGGAAGCGGAGATGTGAACCACAGCAATGGTGTAATAGGCGAGGGAAAGAAGATATTTGGGCAGAAAACCTGAGGAGATTTACTTTTGATAAGTCTCCTGCGATGACCATGGGGCAACTGGTGTGAAACTGTAAACCACAGTATTGCTGTGATCTATGAAAATGTGGAGAGGATAGCTGGAGACTTGAGGAGACTTGCTGTCACAGAAACTCCAGTGGTAACCACAAGGCAACTGCTGTGAGATTGCTAATAATAATAATAATAATAATAATAATAATAATAATAATAATAATAATAATAATAATAATAATAATATTTGCTTATCATGGCAACCTGAAACGAATGCAACGAGACAAACTATATCAAAACAGAAATAGACAGAACTCAGCCAAACAGTATGCCGCCGATACGGAAGAATGGATGTGACCGTAAACTACATAACCAGAGAATAAAGTCAAGTAGCCGAAACACGATAGGGTAGCAACAGTGATACACTGGAAACTGAGCAAATGAGTTGACTTCAACCATATTTGAATGTGGTATCAGCACAAACTGATGACAGCCCTGAAAAATAGAAACAATGAATCATTCTAGGACTTTGACCTCCAAACTGACCGCTCCATCCGAGTGAGAAGACCTGCCCTGGACAAGAAAAAAAAAAGAATCTTAACAATAATTTAAAAACAATAGAGGAGGAAGAGGAAAAGAAGAGAAAATAAAACAAAATAGAATTTAAAAAAAACAACACTCCAATGGTAAAGGAAGTGTGTACCACAGCACTAGCGTGATAGGCGAGGGAGAGATGAGGTGTTGTCTAAAGACCTGAGGAGCCTTACTATCACTCTGCCTTCAGTGATGACCACTGGGCAATTAGTGTGAAACTTTAAACCACAGTATTGCTTCGGATGATGAGAGTGTGGAGAGGAGGGTTGGAATCTTGAGGAGACTTGCTATCACTCATTCTCCAGTGGTAATCATCAGGCAACTGGTATGACATTGCTAATAATAATAATAATAATAATAATAATAATAATAATAATAATAATAATAATAATAATAATAATAATAATAATAAACAACACATTAGCATATACCACTACCAAGGCCGTACACTAATTTAATCGGGAAAAGTTCCTGGGTCAGTCCCTTATCTTGGCACTCATCCCCTTAACCACGACACACACCTTTGATAAAAGTATCTTGAAATTCATAGGGAACAGCGAAGTATCGTGTGAATAGATACGAGTGAATTAATAAACCTATGATAAAAAATGGAAAAACATATCTAAATCAAAGATAAATCCCTTGATCCACCCCAAATCTCGATTGTTTCTTCCCTCAAAGATCCACACTTCGGAACATTTAACCAAAATTCTCTGAAAGTTTTTTTTGGATATCGTGTGGACAGACAGACAAAGAGGTAGCCAGAAAGACAGACGGAAAGATACGGTGAATTACATAAACTTCTTCAAGTTCCGTTGGTAAAATGTATTAGATGAAAGTGAGTGCTAGTCAAAATCATTTCAATGGTTTCAAATACTTCGTTTAAATATGAAATAAACTAATTGAAAAAATCCCAGGCTTGTTAAGCCAATATTGTTATCATTTTCAAGTTATTATTTACTTTTCATTACGTTTTCTCTATTGTTCTCTTAGAAAACTGTTTATTTTTTTAGCGTAATAAAGGCCAAAAGCAATAAAAACATTCTTTTTATCCTAACTGTCTCTAATGTGATGAGGAAAATAGAACCAATGCATTGCAGACACTACATAATTACCTTGACTGCAGACAGCAAAAGTTAGCTAAGCATTTCTCGTATCACTCCATTCAGACCCACTTCTCTCCATGACTTTCGTTGAGTAGAAAATACAAAGTCGAGCTGACATGTTTTTATAAGAGTCTCCAAACAGCTTAGAAATTGCGACTCTGAGAGATGCAAGCAAAATATTTACCATTCATTCATTATTCTGTCGCTGTAGACTGAAAGGCGGCAAATAACTGTGAGATATATGGTCGCTCATGAAGTTATATTGCATAACCTTGTATGTATCAAATATTAAAATCGACTTGTCAGGGATATAATCATTGTTTGTTACTAGCTGTTACAAAAGCCAGCTGTGAGACTGATTATTCCATTCCTCACAGATAAAATATGGGTTTTATTGGTCTTCATGTGGGCGACGAAAATTTATTCAGTTTTCTTTTATCTAGTTAGATTTTTGCTTACGTAACTCATCTTCGAGGAGATTTTCATATAATATCTGCCTTGAAAGTATGCAGTCATTTTCTATACCTTGAGTCATATTGCACTGCCACAATGTCTTTTGGCAACCAGTCAGAGATGACCCTACTGCAACACATTCACGTATAATCTCCCTTGAGGTTACTCGGGCAATGAAACGCTAATTTGTATTTTGGGTGATTGTCACAATCACAGTAGATATACGGTTTGGCAAAAGTTACTCTCATCCTGATCTGCAGATCCTCGTACTGTCGAAATATGGCTTTTTTCGATTCCTGTGGCTTTTCCCTACAACAGATTCCAGATAATGGACGAGATTAACAAGAACACGATAAAGCAGCTGATGGTGACATAGGAGAAGACTATTTAAAAATAGTGGGGCTCTAGGATGAGTGTGCATATCA
>OY735207.1:2612500-2617500 GCA_963457665.1 Thysanoteuthis rhombus
AGTACTGACGGATCCGATTATATATATATATATATATATATATATATATATATATATATATATATATATATATATATATATATATATATATATATATATAGTCGTTAGAAGTCCACTGCTGGTGTTTCTCATCTCGTTTCATGACGAGAACGATTGCACTAACATCTGCCGGTCCTTACTGTATTTTACTCCACCATCATGTTCTCGGTCTTATCATGCTGTGTTTACTGTACAATGGGCACCAGTCAGTTAGCATTTCTGCTCCCTTTAATATCAAGACTTTTTGCTAAATGTCCAGCCCATCTCTTTCGTTTGCTTAATAATTTGTATATGATACTCCAATCTGGCCCCTAAATTCAACGATGTTGATATTTTTCTATCGCTCAGTTATCCATATCATTGCTTTTTCTGCGACTCTCTTTGTAATTCTAACTTGGTCTTCAGTTCCTTTTATCGATTTCCTATGTTTTGCATTCTTAAGCTATAAATGGTATTATGCATTCATTGTATGTTTAAAACTCTAAGCATAATTATAAGATGATCTTTAGCATGACTTTTACCATACCAAATACCTTTCCAGCCAATTGATATGCATTGTTTTATTTTGGTTCTGTGGTCCCTCTCTCACTTCATTGGCTGATTTAGGTGAGCCCATTTGTCGATATTTTTTAGAGCCTCAATCTTTATTCTTATTGTCTTTTGGGAAAATGGATCGGTGATTACTGCTTTTGCCTTCGTTCTTTTTATCTTTTATCCTACTATTCCACTTTCGCTGTTTAGATCATTCATCACGTTTTGTATTTGTTTTCCGATATTTCTAACATAATCAGAATGTCATAGTGAATTACAAGTTTTTCAAATATCCCAAGTCTATGTTTGGTCCCATCCCCGTATATTCCAGTCGTCCAAAACACCCATTCCAAAGCTCTCTGTAAAAGTCGTAGTATATCCCTTTGTCTCAATTCTGTTGCTCTCTTCATTTTGCCGGGATACTGTATGTAGTTCAATTATTGCTGTGCCATCTTGGTATGTGTTTTCAATGGCTTCAATGTAATAATCGTAAACATCCCGTTCTCACATTGTGTTAAAGGCTGTTGTATGAACAACCGAGTCAAATGATTTTGCATACTCAGCAAAGGCAAGAAAAAAGCGGTCTATTGTATTGAGAGTACTTCTCTATTCAATTGGACGTAGGCGGACTATTGTTGAACATAGAATGCTCGATCGTCTGCTCATGGGTATTTCTATGAGATGTAATAAGTGACTGTTGCTGACGTCACCAATATTTCTCTTTTCTGGAGAACGATCATTTTCCTTAGACAAACATTGAGAGAACTTTCCTTTTCGTATGTATATATATATATATAAATGGATACTGACAAGGCCATGGAATGAGTGGATGTAAATAGTCGTATCTGTTGCGTCCTATAGATTCTGATATTAACCAGCCGATTTACTTTTGAACAATGTATCCTGCAATTATCCAATCAGGTTTGAAGTTTTCTTTAGGTGTAACAGTTCTATTCATTACTAACATGTATGCATATAAACAATCTTTCATAATTATCTCCCCTTTTTTGAGACTTTCAGAGGAACCCATATGATCATTTTGCCTCCTTTTCGTTATGTATATCGCAAATTCATCATTTTTTTACATATTTTAACGCACTATATGTGTTTGTATGTGTATGTGTGTGTGTGTATGTGTGAGTGTTGAAAGACGTCTGATATAGTCATATTTTACAAGTATCCCTTTCGATTCAATTATATTTGTCAGGATAATAACGTTTTTGATAGATTCTCTTCGACACAAACAAGAAACAAGAAAAATTGCGGAATATCTTATTTCATCCTTAATATAATCCAGGTTTAAGGTTTGTCAGACATTGAGAGACAAACTGAATGATGTCTCGAAGATATCGAGCTTTTTACTCACACATCTGCACATGCACGCCGATACATACACGAATTCAGACATAAACAGGTCTTGTTAGCTACTCAGTACTAACCGACACACAATCAACGTCTCTTGGCAGCATAACCTGTTGAGGATGATCTATAAAAAAAACTGGGAAAATGGTTGAACGCATTATTTCTCCCACCTTTTATTGGGTCTGCAAAAACTCCAAAATTTCAGAGAACAAGCGTAAACACTGCCAGACACGAACCAAAGGGGCCTATTTAGCATAAATTTACATTGTAAATTGAAAGCCCACTATGGATTCTTCGGGGTTGACAAAAGAAAAATCGATATATCTGGTATAAGAAGGAGCGAATCCTTCAATCGTCAGCCACCTACCATCCATTGGTGAAAGTTGAACACGCATTACATACAAAGCCAGTAATCCAGAGTAGCTAAAAACTGAAGAAAGCTATCTTGATGTCGACTGTGTAGAGGATGACAGATTTGGTTTACGGTTTCTGACAGACAACCAAATGAAAGAATATTCCAGTATGAATATGTATGAAGCACATATCTGCATTGTGTATCACTTGTCAATGCCTTTCTTCTTGTTCGGTCTCGTAATTGGTCGGACTTTTCATAGATTTTTGCTTGTTTTTTCCTCTGCACATGCGATAACAAAAGAGTGTCCAATTATCCCACCAAAATTACAGGGATCAAGAAAACATGAATTTTCTCCAATTCCACCAATGAAGAAAAGCCAGTATGCTTAGAAAAGAAAGAAAGAAAGAAAGAAAGAAAGAAAGAAAGAAAGAAAGGAAAGAGAAAGACAGAAAGGAAAGAGAAAGATAGAAAGGAAAGAGAAAGAAAGAAAGAAAGGAAGAGAATGGTATGATGGGAAAAGATACTAGAATGAAAGAGAAGGATGGAAAGAAAGAAAGAAAGAAAGAAAGAAAGAAGGAAGAAAGAAAGTAAGAAAGAAAGAAAGAAAGAAAGAAAGAAAGAAAGAAAGAAAGAGAGAAAGAAAGAAAGAAAGGGAGGTGAAGAAATGAGATCAAAAAGAGAAATGAAAGAAAGATATAGTGGGGTGACAAAGAAGCATGAAAAATAAAAAAGAAAGAAAAAAAGAAAATTAGTGGAGGGAGTAAAAAGAAAAAACAAAAGAGAGAAAAAAATTACGACTGCGATGAAGAACCAAATTGAAAGACCAAAATGAATGAAATGATACTTCAGAAGAAAGAGAGAAAAAAAATGGAAGGAAAATAGTGAAAAAGACAAAAAAGTAAACAAAAATTGATGAGTGAAAAAAAAGTGGGAATAAAAAAAAAAACAGAATGAATTCCAAAGAAGAAAAGAAAGAAAGAAAAAAGCGAAAAAAGAGAATTGAGTAAGGACATAAACACCGTCGAAATTTTTGAAAAGTCTAGTCTTTTCCTAAGGGATTATTTTTGGTATACTTCCAATTTTCCTATAGTTATTTGCAGACCGACGCCTTTTTTGCCGTGAGATGAGAAGAAAAAAAAAAAGAAGAAATAAGTCTATTCAGACGTTGCAAAAGCCAAACCAATGGTAATTCTACATAATATCACCGGATGAAAGATAAATTATTTTTTTGATACAGCCATTATTGTTTCTGTGATGAATATTTCCAAATGCACCCTAAGCGTATTTCTCGTACAACTAGAAAACATTTAGAGGGTGTATTCCCCTGACGATGCCATTATCAGGGGAGGTAAGTGTGCCTGAATCCGCCCCGGATAATCGAATCACTCCTTTTGTAATTTTCACTTTCATAAAATTTCGTTGAAATCGACGAATAGCCTTTTGGGATATCGTGTGTACAGTCATGAATGTATCGTGATATCATGTGGTGTGAACTTATAATACGATGTAGGTGAAATAACCGTATCTGGAGCCATCTTCAGGTATAATCTTTTCCGTAGTCTTCTCCCAACCCTTCAAATTTCATTGCAATTTTAGACAACTATCGTAAAGTGAGGATAGGTATGCCTGTATACATAAATGTATTTTTCTTTTAAATGAAGACAAAGTTTCTCCCAATCAAGAAAATATCTTCCCTGAAATTCAATTACTTTTCCTGGAGCCAATTGCCCAGCTTTCGAAAAAAATTTAATTGATATTTATAGAATACATTTGTAGATATTGTATTGACGAAGAAGAAAACTAGGATATGGACAAACAGACATAAGTGGATTTTAAGCCAGAAGGAATAAGAAAGGGAGATAATTTGAATTACTTTGCTTCATGTTGACCAGATTTTGTACAAGCTTTCATTGTTTGATCTACTAATAAATACGCTAAAAGTATTTGTATATATATATGTAAAACCGAAAATTCACTGCGGCACTGCTTGTGAGAATACATCAAAAAATCATATCGGAATTTTATTCATGACGACACACCAAGAAATATATCCTTGTTGATGCGCACCAGCTGTAAAGCTGTAATGAATTTGTCTTGAACATTTCACTGACTTAATGAATTATCAGTTCCATATCAAATAGCTCTGCCTATTCCAAACGTTGCATGTTTGTAAAGGACTAAACTTTATGTTGTGTAGATCAGCCTGCCATACTCCTCTTGTAAAATTATTTCTCGTCTTTCGTGTGAAACTATGGTTCTGAAGTATTCCAGTTACTTCTGTTCAGCCTCCGCTAATTTAGATATTTCATATTTGAGTTAAAATAATTCTAAAAGGCGAAAGACATGGATATCATTTATAGACATTATGAACAAAGATCAATAATATGTAATTGTTCATTCATTTTTATTATATTGCTCGAAAACTACTTATCCAAAACACTACAAACTCAACACTGCACTGCCTTATGTGATCATCAATTTCTGCACATTTGCCTGATATAGCATGCATTTTGATAACCATGTAACTCATTTTGATGCCATTGGACAACGTTGGTTTTTTAAACTACTGTACTTGAAGTAATGACACCAGGCAATCTTCCCACGATATGAAAGCTGTCTGGAAAATACCGCTTAGCCACGGGGATCGGTTTTCATAGGAGGTGTATTGATTGAAAAATACACAAAAACGCCACCAAATAACAATTGCAAACTA
>OY735207.1:2625000-2652500 GCA_963457665.1 Thysanoteuthis rhombus
CTATATATATATATATATATATATATATATATATATATATATATATCTTTGGTTTTATATTAGATTGAATACATATTTCTTGATTTCCTGTCTGATACAAAACGTTATTTTTTCTGGAATAAATGTTGAAATTTTACAATGCTGACTCTGAGTCAAAGGTCACGTTTGGTAAGTTATTCTTATTTTTTCAAACACATAAGTCAAATTGAGAGGAGTCCCCGAGGCAGGCAAATACTGGGAATACATATGCAGATATATTCCAAAAGTTTGTGTCAAAATGTAAGGATGTGAAATACGAAATATGACGAATTTCGATTTATACGATTACTGATTGTCGATTGTAATGTTAGGTATCTTTATGTCATGTTGATTCTTGATTCTTTCCTGTGCATGCTACATAGTTCCAAGTTTAAGGCCAATATCTTGGTTATTGTCAACGTTTTAGATCCATAGGTGACTATCTTTTCAGAATCATGGGAATTTCTCGTTCTTGAAGGTTGAGCTCGTTCTGCCGAAAGCATGCAAGCTTAGAGTGACTCTTCATCCGATTTCATCTCTCATTGAGGATTTCATGGAAATTTTTTGTTTTAGGTAGATGCAGTGGTTTACTTTCTGATCGTTGCGCATCTTGTCATTCGAACATGACAATTGTTTTAAGGAAGTTTATGTAAAGACGAATTTACTTGCTTTCTTCATTCAGCCCACCTCTTTCTCAAGACCGTAAAATAACATTTATCATAAGTTCGAATGCTCAAAAAGTTGGTAGAGAATGCAACAAATTTCTGTTATTAAAGACGTTGTTTAATAACACACGCTTTCCATACACACATTTGTTTTTATATCCTCACAAGACAACTGCACCAGATGATACCTCTTTTTGAGGGAATAAAAAGTGATTAATTTGCTTGGTGTGGATGTTTTTTTGTTTGTTATTTTTTGTAATATGCATGCCATGTTTTAATCAACCCATGTTATGTCAAAGCTGTTATAACTTCACCCCTTTAGGGTATCCAAATAACGGAAGCCAATTGTATGTTATTTGATACAAGTTTTTTTTTTTCATGAGTTCTGGTGAATAATTCTCTGAAAGAAAATACTTATGCATGATAGATTCTACGTTATTCATGTTCGTCTGCTTTTCAGAATCAACGAAGCACAGCCTGTTCTGAAGTTTACTCCATTCCCACGGCACTATTGGTGTTGTTGATGGCGTCAAAAGCCCAATAAGCGAGTTTGAACTCACGGAGCGTAATGACAACGAAATCAGGCTTATTCATCTTTGAAAAAAGCAGAATCAATTAAAAGATAAACCAGAAATCCCAAAAAGAAGACACAACATTCAATACGTTATCTATGTACGGATGAACAAAGAAGGATGATGCAAAATAAACAACTGAACAAATGCAACGATAAAAATGCCATTTATTTCGTTTCAACCAAATATTTGATATTCATCTAGTACTTTCAAAATGCAATATTACCCTCGGTTCATTCCCAATATAACAATATAGAAGCCCAAATTGTCTAAAATAAAACATGTTGGTTATACCTTATTTAAAACTGATAATCTGTGTCACAAAATTGTCCGTTTAAAACCACACAGTTTTGAGGTATAACAATTTTACGTGTGGTTACTTCCAGTTTACATCCAGATACATAAATTTTCACAGGAATACTACAACTGCACTAGAGCAAAATCTACACTGATCGAAACCTCACTATTCGAATTATTGCTGTATTTACTCACATATCCAGAGTCTGTATAAGATTATCTTTTGTTCTTTTTTTTTTCATTTCCAAAAACAAAACTTGTGTTAAGTATTCTTTGGTTTTTTGTGTTTCTTCAGATTCTGTTTTGGCTCGAATTTAAGTTGTCTATCTTTTTGGAATGGAAAATAAACCTGAGACTTTCCTTCAGACTGAAGCTCTACTTTCTATTCTATTGTGAAAAAAATGAGACAAAGAAATCTGTTTCACAGAACGTATAATGATTTTATGATGAGAGATAATTTCGGATCGGAACGGGTCACTTAAACCAGACGGGAACATTTTCGTGGATATATGAATATCAAGTATAACAAATTGACATTTATAAGGGTGGTACCTACCCAAAAAGTAGGAAATACGGCTTCGAAGTATTTTGATCATTTTTCTACAGTTTTGCCAATTTATATATATATATATATATATATATATATATATATATATATATATATATAGAGAGAGAGAGAGAGAGAGAGAGAGAGAGAGAGAGACAGAGAGAGAGAAAGAGGGAGAGAGAGAGAAATATAGATAGATAGTTTGAGAGAGATAGAGAGAAAGAGAGATCTATATGGAACTATAGCTCATTTAGATATTCTCTATATAGATTCAGATCTTTATTCTAGAAACAAGGTTTGTGATTTGTAATTTTGGGTTTTTTCGGGTACTAAAGAAAACATCTGAGATTTTTTATGGATTCTATGATGTCTCTAACTCTTGTCTTTTCCCGGATGTGCTGTGCTGTTTTGTGGTCTCTCCATGTTAGGCCCAGCATTAATTTTTCATGTGCACGTTGCATGGTTCTCAGTTTACGGGTCTGTTTCTTGGTTAAGTTCCATGTTTCAGCTCCATAAGTGACTATTGGGAGGATGCATTGGTTATACACCCTTCTCTTTAGGATTAATGGGATCTTATTATTTTTGAAGGTTGAGCTAGCTCTGCCAAAGGCTTGCCATCCTAGTGTGATTCTTCGCTTGATTTCTTCTTCTTTTGAGGGTCTCATGGAGATTCGTTGCCCTAGGTAGATGTAGTGGTCTACTTTCTCGAGTTCTGTGTCCTCGATTTCGATCTTAGTGTTCTATTCTCCAATGTGGTTGTTGCACATGATCTTCGTCTTGCTGAAGTTCATGTGTAGGCCGACTTTTTTGCTCTCTTCATTTAGTTCATCTATCATTAGTTGGAGGTCGTGTAGGTTCTCTGCGAAAAGGGCTATGTCGTCTGCGAATCTGAGGTTGCTCAAATACTCGCCGTCTATTTTAATTCCTTTACTCTCCCAGTCTAGCCTTCTGAAGATCATCTCGAGGCAGGCTGTGAAGAGTTTAGGTGAGCTGGTATCACCTTGTCTTACTCCTTTCTGGAGCTTGAAGGGGTCTGAGTCTTTATGTAGCCTGATAAATGAGCTGCCATGATTGTATATATGTTTCAACACTTCAACATATACTGGATCTACACCTTGCCGACTGATCGCCTCCATGACCTTAGGGATTTCTACTGAGTCGAACGTCTTTTTGAAGTCGATAAATGCTACGGCAAGTGGTAGTCTATACTCTGCTGCTTTTTCTTTCAGTTGATTTATCGAGTGCAGGTGGTCCATGGTAGAGTAGCTTCTTCTAAAGCCAGCCTGTTCACGTGGCTGGTTTTCATCGAGTGTTTTTGTGATTCGGTTGGTGATGATCTTTGTGAAAAGTTTATATACACAGTTGAGTAGGCTTATAGGCCTATAGTTGTTAAAAAATCTCAAATGGTTGTGGGCTGGCCATGTTGCAAGAGTGGCTGACAATCGATGGACATCACGACTCACAACATGGATTCCCCGAGACCATATGCGCAACCGAGGCCGGCAAAATGTTAGATGGAGAGATGAGCTAGACATGTTCAGGAAGTACTGGCTCCGTGACGCCCATGATAGAGAAGTGTGGCAAATCCTGGGTAGGGTCTATGTCCAACGACGGACGCTAAAAGACTGATGATGATGATGATGATGAAAGAAAACATCAAATTCGACACTACACTGTCTGGTGAAGAAACTTATATATCTACCAATATCAAGTAATTACAATGCATACACACAGACATACCAACGAGGGTTCTTTCTATAATAGTTAGATGTAGCTGTATTGAAAGTTTAAAATATCATTTTTGATCATCTGTGTACAATAAAATAAGTATATCTACCCAAAAACCTCCTATTATGTGCGTTCATACTTCGGTTTTTTGTTTCAGAAGCAATCAGTCACTCAATAGAAACTGCCATGTGACCAATGCATTTATAGATTGCCACGTTGGGGATGATCAATTAAAACGTCCAGAAAAGAAATGATTGATGAATAAGTTACTTCTCTTGCCTTTCGTTGGCAGTGATCACAAAAATTCCAAACAAATATGAATAAGAAGTAAATGTGTAAATTCCATCCCTTTAGCTTAATTGGTGCAGCCTAAATGCGTGATACATACATACGTAGCCAGCCAGCCATACCAACTTGAAAACTAAGAAAACCTATTATCACAGTTTTCGTGACAGTTTTATTTGACGCTTACCAGTAAATGAGAAGGAAATTTCAGTAAAATCGATTTTACAGTTTCAAAGATATTTTCTCATGCTCATTGGAAAAAAAATCCGAAATGTTCCATCGAAAAGAAAATGTATTTTCTATTCAACTGAAAAATGATAAGATACTTTAAGGGAATCCATTTGAAAGTGCAAATAATCATTTCACGTAATTTTGTATAATCACGCAAACACCATACGAGACAAGAGACAAGAGACAAGTAGAAAGAAATATTCGAAATGATTTGTCTAGCTAGTTGATTTCTGAGATAAAATCTGCGGGTGTATCTGTTTTTGTATCAGATTTATTTTTTTCAGTAAAGAAACCACTGAATTCTTTCCAGTTGAGGTGACCCTCTGTCGAGATAATGGGCTGTAGATATTTCTATCAGTAAAATTATTACATTCAAATGGAAGAGTACATTATTACGTTGAGGAAAAAAAAACAGAAAAATAGCTGGTTCATTATTATAGAAGGTTGTCACTCCACCGTGAAATAATAAGCATGTTACAGAAATATGTTTGAAATAAAAATTGATATTTCGTTATCTCGAATAATCACACAGTCAACCACGATACGAGACATGAAACGAGAGGAGAGACAGATATAAAACCTTCGAAATTATTTGTCGAATCGTCACATTCGAGCTTCAATTAGAAACGATACTCATAAAACAAACGGAGTGAACGTTATGCCAGTCGTGTTATTAAATAAGACAGTGATTGAATTGGATCGTAATTAAATTAGCTTATGTTGGTTTGGTCGGGATTGTGATTCGATTATCTAACTGCGCTAACAACTGGCATCGTCTTCAGTGAACCAGGGCATCGTACAAATGGCTGCCAATACTGTTATGCCATTTATCGTTGGCACTCGCTCTTTTAACTCTAACTGAATGATGAATAGACACGAGGCAAACCTAGTCAGAGATAAACAGCGTTTGGCAGCAGATAAAAATGCGTTGGTCCTGGATTTCAGAGATAGGGAAATAGTATCATAACTGGTTTATCCGTGAAGTCGAATATGACGACAGTTATTAGAAAGTATTGTTGTGTACTTTAAAAAGACATTAAAAACATTATGTTGCTCCACATTTTTTTCCGTAGGATTAACAAGAATGAGCCTAGATTTTTGGCGCATTTAAGAAACACATACACACGCACACATACACAGACACATGCACATGCGCACATACGAACCCTATGGATTATTGTTTATGAAAAACATCAGGACCAAAAATATTTGATCATTTACCAAACTAATTTATAAAAAATTGTTTGTTTCAATTCAAGGGTAATGATTTTTGTAAAAAACACTTCAACAGCCTTCTCTTCTCCTTTTTTCGAATTTTGAATTTAATCTAAGTCATTGGTTTGAAATATCTAAAATAGTGTCGTAATAATACTAAAAATATATTTTCATTAATTCTATCAGCTTTTATTCCAAAGATGATGCTTATTTTGTATCACTGCTGCTTAGTCCAAATAAACTGCTTATTGGTCATAGTAAATGAGATAAATTAGCGTTTAAATCGGTCTTCACAAAATTGGTCTGATTGAATTATAACGTTATTTAGATGAATTATCTTCATATAAACAATATTCAATATAGTAAATAAGGAAACATATCCAAATTAACGTTTGATAGTTATCGCCCCTGACAGATTATTTCAGACTGAATATATGGTGCATCATGTGACCTAATTACATGTGTATATACACTGATTTAGTCTTACTGATATTTTATTCTTGGTTGTTACAGTCACAACGATCCGGTCATTGTACCCGGGAGCCTGTATCGTCGTCGGTGACCTCTTAAAATTTCGAGCTTGAACCACAATTCAATCAACAAAGGGAGATTACATATTCTGTGGTACTCACCAGAGGATATATTGTATCAGTTAATACCTACAGGTTGATTCGGCCTTGCAATATCGTTTGTTACTTCTTCCGCTGAACAAGAGTATATGCAGTGATATGATGATCACTATGATATAACATGTTTAGAAGGGATATTGTTGTTAACATTTTGGTTTTGCCTTTGGAAATGAATTCTCCGGAATTTCTTTGTAGGAACTAAGTGTTCCGGGTCCCTATTGGAATGGAGCGTATCGTTTATGTTTGAGTGTAAATTCAGTGAAATGTACCCGTAGAATACAAGCAAAGGAAATGCAAGCAAGACATACTTTCAATGAAGATTTTTTGAGCCAAAAAAAAAGAATATTCATGTTTATCAATGATGTAAGCAGCTGATTGTACGCATAAAAAGTCAACTGAGTGTGGAGAACAGGAAATCAAATTGAGAGATATGATAAATCTATACCAATAGACGGACCGACGTCTATGTAGTATTTCAGTGTCAATTTATATCGTATACATGCGGACGTAAGAAGAGGCTCGTAGTTTAAATGGGTAATTTTAGTTGTATATATTTGATTTTTTATGTGATCTTTTGTTTTTTTCTTCTGTCAAGAAGAGGAGAATCAACGATATGACCAAATTCGAAATAAATTTTGTATTTCTAACCTTATTGAAAAATACACACACACCCACACACACACACACATATATATGTGTGTGTTTGGGCAACTTGAGAAAAGTGAAAAACATTTTTGATTGCTATATATAATCTTGAGAAAACACTACTTTTGTATAATCAAATTTGTTTTAAAATATACTTAGCGTTATGGAGACTGGTAATTTGAATATCTCTTCATATTTGACTTTTCTGCCATACCAGACCCAGAGTTTTGCCTGCGACCGAAAGGCAAGTCTTTAGATATGCTTAACCAATTCATCTTAATGTGCTGAGAATGAATCCAGTCACTGCCAACGGTTCTCTTACATGCAATATTCTTATGGTAATTTAACTAATGGGAAGTGTATTCGTAGAGGAGCCAGGTGAGCGGGGGTTTGAATAACTGAGTAAAGGTGCTCTTTGCCAGATGTATCACGTGAATAGACGGATATACATGAAAGGATGGAAATGAAGCTTATGGCCTGATCTCATTTACAGCTTAGCTTCTGCCAAACTTTTAGTAGTGGAAACTGCAGATTGAAACTACAGGGTGTTTGGAAAAAAACGCAACAGTATTTCTGGCAACTTGTATTCCATCATTATCATCATCAAGAGCAGCAGTCATTTTGAGTCCACTGCTCGACAAAAACTTTTCCCATCTCCTTCCAAGACAATCACGATTTGCACTAACCTCTGCCACATCTTATCTGCGAATCGTCCATTTTATGTTTCTCGTACTTCATTTTCATAGGTACCAGCTAATTAGCATTTTTCTATATCTGTTTTCATCCCTTTTCGTCTAGTATCCTGCCCACATCTACTAAATTTCACTCGTATAATTTTCGCCCAAATCCTTCCCCTCATCCATGATCTTCTCTTCTATGCATTTGTCTTTTCCTGGCTCTTTGTGCAATGCAGCGTTGGTTCTTCTTTCCATCTGTTGAGTCCATGTTTTGCACCCTCAAGTCATAGCCTGTATTGTGCATTCATTGTATACTTCACGTTTCAAGACTTGTTTTTAAAAATACCAATTACCAAAACATACAACTGTATAGTAATTGCAGATACATTTCAACTTTACAATGGATGTTGAATGTGTTTTCCATCAACCTAGGAGGAGGTTCATATCCGTGTCATTGCATAAAGATTTTATTACATTTAACAAGGACACAACACAAAAAAACCGATGCCCAAATGCGGCTATTGCATGTTGCAATCATTTCAAGTGCTTGATATATTTGACTTTGAGTATATTGTTATCATGTGACTGATATAATAGCATAAAATCTACGAGCGCGTGAATTCTAATCTCTTTTCCTTAGGGCTGTGTACTTTATGAAACATCCTGGATTCACTGAAAAGTCCTCTGTCTCTCTGAACTTTAGATTCCAGATCACAATTTTCCCAACAATGCTGTGTGTGAAGGCAAGATATTCAATTCACATGAATTCTTTATATTTTTTTTCTTTTGCTTCTGTACTTGTCGTTCACCTTCCTTCATTATTTTCACTCTCCAGTCCTGTGCCCTAGTTGCTCGATCCCTCCTTTCAACAACATCTTCCGTTTTGACCGAAACTTTTCTATTGTCACATTGTTTTCTCAGAACCTTTGTGGCCTGCGATGGTGTTATGTCTATAGCTTTGTTCTGCCTGACTTGCTTGTTTACTCAGTGAACTGCCTATTGTAAATGAATTATATTGTGTTGTTTGATTGCATTACTGTTGACAATGTGTTATCAAGAGCAAAGTTACCATCTACAAATTTGAGGAAGGTCATTTGCGTTTAATGTTTTTGGGGGCAATTATGAGACGGGCTGTACTGCAGGTGTTTTAACTCTATTTACAAGCGTTGCATTCAAGGTGTACATATTCAGTTTGATACCCTCTTTTATTCGCACTATCAGAGAAAGAGACAAAAAAAGAATCTGTCTTCCCTTGAGGATACTACATGTGATATCTGAAGGAGATCGAAGGAAGAATCGGCTAAAATATTGCTAAAGCAACAAGGAATTCAATTGCCCAGAAAATTCTTTGAATTAGAGAAAAAAAGTTCTACTTATTTTTTTTCTCAAAACGACGTTCTTAACACTTGATTAAAATAGCTCAAAAAACATTTTTCTTTAATGACGATAAAGTGTTTCCCCATATGTGATATTCTATAAAATGGCTACCACTCTTTGTTAGAAAAAACTAATTCATTAACAAATCATCTATGGATATGCAGGGATAGCCGAGTGGTCAACAGTATGAAAAATTATTTCATCGAGCCATATTCAGAATCTTGATGTGGTTTGTATTTATTTTGCACTCATGAAAATGGAGTGAATTAATCTCTATGGTTTAGAACAGCATTGGGTGGACTGGGTAACGTCTCTTCTGTATCTTGTTTCATCTTAATCTCTTCCACATGCAAACTACAACCAACACGGAGAAATTTGTGATATAGGAAGCTAATATCTGCTGCATTTGGATTAGCAAGTAATGGACAATGGAATTGGTGACACGAGT
This sequence comes from Thysanoteuthis rhombus, assembly GCA_963457665.1. Classification (NCBI taxonomy): domain Eukaryota; kingdom Metazoa; phylum Mollusca; class Cephalopoda; order Oegopsida; family Thysanoteuthidae; genus Thysanoteuthis; species Thysanoteuthis major. The sequence goes on from OY735207.1 coordinate 2,634,335, forward strand.
TAAAACTCTGGTTAGGCCTGTTTATGTACATCTAAAGTAATTGGAAAAGGTATGAATACTCATGTTCTCAAGACGAGCGATTAGAGCTCTTTCAGGTAGTTTGAACCCCTTGTTTAGACGTCCTCTTAGCAGCTCCTGCAACTATGCTGGTTCCAGATGCATTGCTCTCTGCTTCCTTCCAGACAACTTTAGTAAAAGTGGAAGGGTAGTTCTGATGACTTAGAATCTCCATTATCCTGGAAAGAACGGCCCATTGTCGGTAAAGACAAAATAGAGGCCATTCAATCTCAATTGATTGATTAATGGGGGATGGTACGTAAGGGAAGAAATGTACATGTAAAAGTTATGGGGAAGAAAATTCACTAACTGTCGAATCATTTAGTAAGAGATCTGCAGAAACACGGGGATGTCGTGGATCTTCTTGAAGGAATTAGAAGTAGAATGCGGATTTGGTTCATCTATCTATCTATCTATCTATCTATCTACATATATATATATATATATATATATATATATATATAAGTGTTTAGGTGTATGTGCAATTGTTTGTGTTGAGGTCATTTTAGAAACAGCACCCACCAAAGCGAGCAACACCGTGGAACAACGCCTCGGCCTTTTCAACTTCATCTTAGTGATTGCAAAACGGCTTCAACATAAACGGTTCCCCATAGACACTGACGAATTATTCAGGTTTGCGACACCGTTACAAATATACATCCACTTAGATCTGTGTATGGACACGTGCAGAAACGCTTGAATGCTAAAACAGATAGATGTATGCGTTCGAATCAAGCTCGCATACACCTGGAATGGTATGCACGGTGCATTTCCTAGAATCCAAAGTTATATACTGTGTATTAACAGGATTAATGCTCACTATTGTACGTACCGGGTGAACAATTATGAGTCATATGGATACATTGCCACTTCGCAGCACTTATATATGCTGTGCACTTCAGGCCCTGGAATGTAGATGTATTGCATAACTAACTCTGATCAGCGTTATCTCTGGATCCAATCTACGCATAGCTGCACGCATACAACCGTACACCAGCGACTAGTATACTGTTAGGTAGCCGGACACTATTTATAGGACTGTATCTTGCATTGATATAATTCTATGTGATTTTATTAATCGAACTATGCTTTTTGACCCTTTTGTATGATTACTCATGTGCGTGCTACACATTTATATACATATATATGTATAAATATATATACATATATATACATATATATGATTAGAAATAATAACTTCTAGGTATACACCAACACGCACATATTTGCACTCAGTGTATGAATTTTACACACAAAAAAAGAACAAAAAATCCATTAACCACACCCTTACAAAAATTGCCTATCCCCCGTCAAAAATAGATAGCATGAGATATATATGATCCCTCACACAAACACAAAGTTGAGCTATCCATCCGTAGACCACCCCAAACACACCCTAACCCCATCGACTCACAACACAGAACACTCAAGTTTCCTCATTTTCTATCCCTTCCACTATCTCGCTTATAATGTCAGAGTTCTTCCCTACGAAATGCCTGCGAATAAATGTGTTATCCACATTGTCCTTACTATAAAACATTTTGCTAAAATGTCTGATACAACCATCCATCGATCATATATAAATGAATATGCCTATATCAAACAATTATAAAGAATTGGAAATAAGAAAAAAATATTCATTTTACGCAGTCAACATTTTTTAAACATAACAACTACGATTGCCAAAGCACTTGATACAGGAGTGAATTCTAATCACAAAGATCAAACATTATGGAAGCACTGCAAATAATTACACGTCAGGCTGCGGGCATTGATCCACCCTGGTATGTAGAGAGTGACAGATTTGTTCAGTTACATGTGCACTGACTTACGTAAGAATATTTAGTTATTGTGCAATTGGCAGAAGTGAGTGTATTCTAAATGCTTTTTTATTGTTGGCCTTTGCTAATACGTCGATAAACATATCACAAACTGTCGACCAAAATTGTTACAAAAACTGTTAACATAGGTTTCATTAGTTTTCAAGCTGGTTGTGCTGGCTGACTGACTATGTATACGTATATTGGATACAACCCGCACCAATGGAGCGAGAGGGCTGAGAATTTGAGCTATCACTCTTCTTTAATTAAAAAAAAAAACAACCCTTTTTTTCCCCTTTTAAAAAGATTTTAACAGTCTATGAGTCAATTTCCAATATGAATTAGTCCTAAAACGACACCTTTGCTTTTGTCCTGCAGTATTCACGTAATTTTTTTTTGTTGAAAATTTAGACTTTTGAGGCGATTCAAGTAACTTATCCATCGATCACCCCTAGTTCCAATTACTTTATTGATCACCCCAGAACGATGCTAAAAGACGTTGGTCATGAGATGATTCTTCTTAGTGTTATTTCACAACGTTTGTTCAGTGCATCTCCTTGCCTTCTTTAGGTGTCAGCTAAGTTCTTGAATATTTCAAAGTTTTGTTCTGGTTTTGCAGGGGTACCTTGCCCGTTCGTGCACATGAACGTCACGGCTAATACTTTCGTCCAAGTATTGTTGGCATAGCCAGGGAGGTTAAAGCGCATGCAATGTTTGACTGTATGTTACAGGATCAGAGCAGAGACCGGGAGGTAACATTCCTAAGAACAAGGAGACACAATCAGTGGAGGTAAAATATATAAGAGAGAATGCACATTCCCATGAAGAACAGAATTTGACAACATTCCCGAACACAAGAAACTCTCAGACAAGATTACAAAGTACACATAAACAAAACAGAGGAAAAATTAAATCCGAACGAACCGCTCACGATTATATTCATACATTGATCGTTAGCATAATCATCTCATTCCCACATCTATACCAGTTCTGCATTTAGAGGATTTTTTTGCATATGCCGATAGCGTTGGCCTATGAAAAACATGAAATTTTATTTCTCATTTCTTCTCTTTATATCTGCGTGATAGGTATACCTGACTGGTTGATATTTTTTCTCTCAATAGCAATTGTCTCTGGATAAAAAGATTTGTTACTTGGCTCTATATTACGGCTATTGTACTTAGAAAAAGTCAGATACTTTTTATGTTGTTATGATACGTAGATCTTCCTTTCAAAATTAGAAGACATCACATAACACATTTATATTTTCATAAATACTAGCTCACAGACGTGTAACTCGATTTGCTTCGAATAAGATTTAAATTTCATTTTTTTATTTGAACGAATCAACATATGAATATTTTTCTTATTTTTCGGCAATGTTAGATTTGAATATTTTAAAACGATAAATATACGTGTTCAAGAGTTAGACCCAGAACTTTACACAATTATCATAAAATCTACTTTAAATCAACCTATGACTGACTTAACTTAACTGAAATTTTTTTGCAATATTAAGTGTAGATATTTGAGAAAATAAATACACATATATATACTAAGATGTCAGTTCAACATGATGTTTGTTTGCTAATTATTTATTTATGAATAAAGATTTTTAACAAAATATCCGTTAGCAATTGAAAGAGATCAGTCATCAAAACATCCGACAAGAATTCCATTACATATCAACCGCAGCCAAACTATGTCAGCAGCAGCCATAACATATCCGCGGTAACAATTACATTCTTTCACATATCAACAATAAAAAGCACATATCAACAGCAAAATCAGATGTCAGCAGCAGATTAATGTTGTGTATACTTCAGCTCCTTTACAAAGATGATATCTACTGTCTAAACACCAAGAAACAGCTTCATTGCTACAAGCAGCAGCCACCATATATCAGCAGCAATAGCGAAAAATTCTCAGTAGCCCTTTTTTTTACATATTCCTGTCTCATCTCCATAATGAAATATATATATATATATATATATATATATATATATATATATATATATATATATATATATATATATATATATATATATATATATATATATATATATACACACACATATTGTATTATCCAAAAGTCTTGATCTAGTCTCTTTAAATATCCATAGCAGCCATAACATATCAGCAGCAACCACCTCGTATCAACTGAAGAGATTGCATACTGGCTGAAATTTCGGTTCTATATACTTACCGTAGCTCCTTCCTAAAATGATAAATATGGCCTATGAAGATTTATAACGGTATTCAGCAGAGTTTCGGTCTTTAAGGACACTAAAAGAGCAAAACCACCCAACAACTAGACAGGCCTAATCGATAAAAAACCATTGATATTTCATTATTTGACGTCTGATAGGTTTTTATCTATTCAAAGCGTAAACGTTCTCTGTTCATCCCATGTCTGGCAAACACTCCTTAATCTCCTGACGGCATCAAGATATATATGTATATATATATATATATATATATATATATATATATATATATATATATATATATATATATATATATATATATGTATATATATATATTTATATATATATATATATATATGTATATATATATATATATATATATATATATATATATTTATATATATATATATATATATATATTTATATATATATATATATATATATATATATATATATATATTTATATATATATATATGTATATGTATGTATGTATATATATATATATATATATATATATGTATATTTATATATATGTATATATATATATATGTGTGTGTGTGTGTGTGTGTATAGTTTATAAATGATTGATTCGGTGTTAACACTCGACCAATGTCAACTGTCCTTGGTTGTTCACATTGTTACAAAGTATAGTTTGTTATTAGTTGCCGAAAAAGCCTCTATCAATGGCTAAAATTGGCTGAAAACCGCCTAACCACCACCACTGTTGGGATTTCAAGCTCGCTTCAGTGCAGAGTTTAAACAGGGTTTTCGGTCATATCATGCGATGGAAACTATTTTTTAGGTTCACATTAATTCTCCAACACTGGTTACAACTCATTTTTTCGCCAAAATAGAAATCATATAAGCATAGATAAAATCAAACCTATTATATTGAAGGGATGACACATTGGAATCAGAACACAAACGAAGGCCCCGTATTTTTTTGGAAGATCAGTACGCGGAAACTCGCTCTATTGTTCTGATAGAATCCAACAACTATGTTGCAGCTATGTGATCATTTTCGGATTTCGAAACAAAGGCGAAAAAAAAGTAATCAGACTAAATATCTGCTCCCTGAACAGTGTTAATTGCTCTCCAAAAAGAAATAGAATGATAAATGAATAAAAATCAGATTTCAGATAGCGTCTGATTTGATTTGTTCAAAATGATTATTCAATACTGCTTTTTACAATGTTAGAAAAAAAGGGCTGATCTCGAAAAAGTGAGATGATAATATCAAAAAATAAAAAGTTTGAATGACGAGTTATAATGTTAAAAATAGAGCCTAATGTTATGGGAAATGCCGAGAGAAAGTTTGAGAAAAAGGGCACTATTGTTAAAAAAGAGTAATATCAAAAAGAGGCTGAGGTTAAAAAAGGGGGCTCCTGTACAAAAACAGAGAAATAAGTGAAAAGGCGTTTAAGAAGTAGACGTGGGAAAGGGTAGGGGTTAATGTTAAAAAGAAGGGATAGTCAAAACATTATTTTGAGCCTATGAATTGAAAGTAGACGTTCCCTTTCAATTCAGACCCTTAAAAATAAGATAATATTCCACGGTGTGATTTTGGAAATTTTGATCGGATTTTGACTAGTATAAATGACAATAAACAATGAAAACCAATCTTCTTTTTTGAATTAAAAAAAAAAAAAGAAAAATGTTTATCCTTGATCATTTTTTACCCCAGGAGGAAAGAAAACTGCCCTTTCGATACGGTGATAAAAGATTTTTTTCCCAAAAAGTAAAAAAAAATTCCCCTAAATTTGACACCTAAAAGTGAAAACATCCCTTGAATTTAAACATATAAAAGTAAAACAAAATGACCCCTCAATTTTGAGCCCTAAAAGTGAAGGAAAATCTTGTACTCCAAGCCCTGAAATCGGGGGAAAAAATCATTCATCCAGATTTGGATCTCTAGCAGTGAGAAAAATATCATTTTTGATCCAAAATTGAAAACAATTTCCCCTTTTAATGTTACCCCTAAAAGTAAAAAAAAGTCCTTCTTGATTTTGACCACTAAAAGTAATCTATTTTATCTCTATAACTTTTAACAGCCATGGAAAATGTACCTAAATCGTACTCCATCCAAACTTGGACAAATGAAAATATCACTTTTCAAGGTATCCGTGTAGAACAAGTAAACATCGTGATGTGAGATATGTTCAAACAAATTTCTGCTTCTCTTTTCATGAAGAATGTAAACTCATCTCCGATGATTGAGTCGAGAAAAACTAATTTAGAATATTTTTTTATGGCATCATATCTTTTCTCTGAGGATTGAGTAGAGAAAATAAAATAAAAATATTATTTCACTATGTCATAAAAAAGTATACTTACCATTGATGAATAATCATATAAATAGATTCCCCTCCCAGATTTGGAACACCCTAAAAATTTATTGGAGGGACGTTCCCAAAATTGATTTTCTAAAAAAGCACTTCCTGCTGGGGGATCAAACCCATATCCATAGAAAGGTTTATAGATGTATATCAAGTTGTTTTTGACGTTGGCATGTACATACATACGGAGAGGGAGACGGACTTTCGGCGAATAACATAACAATATTTTATGTAAGCGTGAAAATAGCCAAATAAAGAATAATGGACCGATTTAGTTGAAACCCTAATCATAAATAGAGCCGACCACTAATGAATTGTTTTGGGGTTAGCATTTTCAAGAACCATCTTGCTAAAAGGGCCTCCGCCGAGGTCCTATTTGTGACCCTAGAGTCTTGAGAACTGTAGCTGACAGAGACAGGTATTTACTCAAGAATAGTAGCATGACGAAGCTTGGAATCATCCACAAGGTGAATGGCTAAAGATTCAAATAAACATTTTTAGTTATCAAAAAAAACAAAACAACAAAAAACACTTATATATTCCGTGGGTTAAAACACCTCTACCTCTATAAAATAATTGTTTAAGGACAAGATGAACATTTTTTTTCAAATCAGACAGGTTCTCTGCAACCCCTGCTAATTTTAAGTTTTAGCTTATTTTGAATATTTCTCTCCATTACATGTGTCATTTTGAATACCAAACAGATATGAATAATTATTTTGTAAATTCATCATTATTTTTTGCAATGATTTAGAACATCCAACTCAGACTCATTGGGATAAAATACCAAGATGCATACACATACAATGAATGGGTTATTCGGTTAGTATATATGTTTAAATGTGTTATTTTTTGCTGTTTGATTTCCTACCCTCCTCTTAATTTTGGTTGCATGACCTTACGCTTGAATTACACACGCACACACACACGCACACACACATGCACACACACATGCACACACACACACACACACACACACATACATATATATATATATATATATATATATATATATATATATATATATATATATATACATATGTAGAGAGAGAGAGAGAGAAGCAGACGGACAGAGAGAGACAGACAGGCAGAAAGACGGATGTGAGTGTATGTGTGTGTTCTCTGTATCATTCCAACAGGAGTTTAAATACTGCAAGTCAGTTTTTTGTGTCGAGTTATTGGCTTTATATACTTTCATTAGTGTAAAAGACATATTGCTCAGAAAAACTCATTTTCATATATTTCATGTGAAATGAGAAATAATCACACACAAATCACACTTTTCAGTGTCATCTTGATAAAACATGATTGATCATCCGGGGGACTTCTGATTTTTTGCCACGTTTCCAACAATGTCTTGGTTGCAACTACTTTTGAGTAATCTCAGAAACTGAGAAATAACTAAGAAACGAAGATGAGTGGCTTGTATTAAGCAATCCTCATGGATTATCTTTATTGGCTTTTAAAAGTTCTTTGTCTCTATGAAAATACCCCAAATCATCGACGCAAAATTACAAAAAGATGTTGACCCCTACATAAGTACTAGAACATATTTGGTAGCAAAAAGGGTGAGACCAGGTGTTGCTAGCTCATCCGAAATTTTCACATCATGCATTCCGAAATTTGCAGTGGGAAAACAAGGGAATCAGAATAGACAGCAAATACTAAAGTAACCTTTGATTTGCTAACGATATCACCCTCATTACTAGAGGCTTTCATGATTTCTAAAATTGCTAGACAAACTAAACGGAGAAATCAAGCAAGTTGGCTGTACATGAATTTCAGCAAAACGAATGTCATTTGCAAAATACATATTGTTTACAAAGACAAAACGATCGAGAGCATGGAGCTGAGAAAATAGACCACTATACCTACCTTTGACAGTAAATCTCTATGAAATCCCCGGTAAAAAATCAAGTGAAGAATCATTCTACTTCTCCTAAGAAGAGTGGAATACACCGAATGCAAACTGCTGGTAGTCGTATATGAGGCAGAGGAGTTGAACCTAATTGAATGATTGAACCTCAGACGGAGGACTTACGTTCATATGAAAGAATCATGCTCAACATCAAGCGGTGAGGTTTTAAGACAGCACAGTATATTAGAGACAAAATACGAGTCCGATACATCATGATAATTATTACTGGCTTTGGAATGCATATGATTGAGCGGACTGGCAAATCTTGAGGAAGTTTTTTTTTTCTCGCCAACAGCGGATGCTGATAGGATAATGATAATGAGGAGGATTCATGGGACTCCTTTTCGCATTATTATTTTATGTATTCGGACTTTATATGGAAGAAAAATTACCAAAAAAATTATAGCAGAAACTATCGTGTGATATCTATAAAGAATCATGACAGTGCTGCAACAGGTAAATGATATCATATCTCATCTGCAATTGAATGGGCGAACATAACTTTTCTTATGCAATCATATGCCTGCTGTAAGAACAAGTTGCTCTCAATTCTATCATATCAAAACCAGAAACAAAAGAGAGAGATTCCTCTGTTTCGGGGAACAACTTTCTTTGTTCTTTCGAACATTGAGCAGTTGTCGGGGCCACCAATCACCGGAACAAAATTTTTGACGTAACTACAAAAAAATATAAATACATTTATGCTCTATCTCCTCAGAGTGTTTGACAGTGTTGAATGAGCTATGTACCTAACGTAACATCTGCTAAGGGCCCCAAAATTCCAAAGGCCCTGCATTTAATGCTCGCTAGCCATCGACTCCAAATCGATGATTCTGGATTCGGTCAATTACCTCAGTACTATATAGCTGTCAAATTTTATTAATAAGTTTTCACAGTTAGTGATTTCAGACGATTATCACATTCAATTTGGTTCATTATTTTCACAAAATAACTCTTAGTCATGTGGTTTCAACGTGATCAATATATCATACGTGCATAAAATTGTATAGGGGAGTCATAATCACTACACTAAGATAAAAAGTGGAACGAAGTAATACTATTACTGAAAAATCAGACATATTATGCGTGTGAATAGCGGATGGAAAATCCAATCACTCTGCAAGTAACAATTGAATGAGTTCCTATGTTTATGTGTATTTGCATAAAGTGTTTCCCCCTAATAATGCATGTTAAAAGCCCTGAACTAGTTTAATTGGGTCTTACTTTCTGTGTATCTCCTCGATAGAAGACGGGTAAAAGATACAGACTACACTGTCTGAGGGAAAGGCCTTTAATGATTATATCAAAGAGTACAGTTATTGACGCAACCTTGCATATAATAATTAATTCGGGTACGCTTAATATCAATGATTGCAAGCATTATTAATTTCCTCTGATTTATTGCATATCTGTCTGTGATCTCTGCCTACAACTATGGAAACTGTCTGGTTTTTCTCTGTTTTGCACTCTGACTGCTCCATTTAAAGATAACAGTCTTTCGATAAAATCATTTCTTACTACCCCCTATTTAGAACAATGAAGTCTTCAAGAGTTTCTCTACTTATATATATATATATATATATATATATATATATATATATATATATATATATATATACATATATATATATATATATATACATATATATATATATATATATATATATATATATATATATATATATATATGCAAAAATGGGGTTATTCATGTACGGGAGTTGCGAACTATTTCATTTGGAAAATTACTTTTCAATAATTTAAAAATTGTCATAAATGGGAGGTAAATCAACAAATGGAATCAATGAACAAACAGAAAAGTAATTAATATGACCATTAAAAATGGAGAAAAAAACTAAAATACGATATCTCGATTTTATTAACATCGTATTTGCTGGGCCGGTTTTGAGTGTTTTTGATTTGAAATGGTTTTAAAATGTTTTTACCAGAACGGTAAGCTTTTATAGAGTGCATTGAGTTCATATTGGTTTTATATTTCCATAATTTCATTGTTTTATCAAACGGCATATTATAACAGTTACGTAGACTTAATTGTCGTATACATAGATGCAAGATGATCATTGGATATTCAAGTTTCATTTATTTGAGGTATATAAAATGGGATTTCGTATATTGTATCTGAGAGTTGAGTGTTGTCTGTATTCATTTGGTAATCGTGAAGTCAAAGCATCAGGAAAACTGTTTTAATCGGACGAAATATTATGTAGGGTCGTATTTTGTTGGTTCAGATATTTTGTAAAACTGAAAACTGGACAGGAAACAAAGTGGTGGGGGTACGCTTATTAATACACTCCATTATTCACAGTTATCTGAGTGCTTAGCTTTTTTTAGAATTAATTCTCCGTCAAATCTTTTTCAGTTTCCTAGTATATATTAGTATCGCCGTAGTTATTATTTTGATTTCTAGATACATATCTTATCGCCATTCTTTCAGCATAGATTCTTAATTTATACCTCATCGCCTTCAGTTGTGACTTCTCAGGGTTGAGAGCAAATAGTATTAGATTGGTAATTGACACCAACGTGAAATTGTGACTTCCATAGTGGTTTTATTATACCGTCAATTATGCATATCTTAGGAGATGTAAGCTTAATCAGTTAGTTTAATTTTTTCCAGCTAGTTTGAAGTTAAGGGCATGATTTCTATATAGTCTGCTGTATCGGTTCAAGTGTAGTATGAATTCTGTTGTAAGTTATATTCATACAAAGTGTGTTTCGATTGAATGACTTCGTGCATTGTACTGAAGTCGTAGTGTGTATTATAGATTTTCACATTTTGATATTGTTCAAGTATGTAATCAGCCATGTCTGAAGTTTACATTCTGATTCATTTCATCTTTTAAGATTCTTACTTTCTCTTCTGCCCGCAATGGGCATTTGTCTTTGAAGTTATTTGGGATCTGGAGTTTCAAATAATAACTCATATAATAGATGGTGTATATTGTTCTTTCTTTACGTATCTCGGAAGCTGTGTATTTTTTTTTTTTTTTTTTGAAGATCAGCTAAGATTGTTGTAGTTGTATTTCTATTGGACTTTGAGTTTCAATGAAATATTTTTTTGTTGAATGATTATTCAGCTTCGATGATATGCATTAAGTTTATGCCTTTTTCATTTATGCCTTAATCATCTACGGGACATGTTTTGTTCTTTTAGATTTTTTTTTATTCCTGTACTAAGAATGTTGAGGGTTTCGTGCCAATAACTTTTGTTATTATTATTATTTCAGTTGTCATTATCGTTATATTTTGATACTTCTTTCATGTGAATTTATAATTATATTCATATCTGTGTACGGCTTTTGCAGATTAGCAAAATATTTCACAGAAATTATTGAATATATCTTCATCTTCATGAAATTTTTTTGTGCGGGAATTATTATTGATTCTAGAATTGATTGAATTAGGAATCTGTTTCGATACTGATATTGGATGATTTCAATTTTGGTTAACGTATGCAGGGTTTTCGTCATCTTTTCAGTCTGATCGATTTGATTTATCACTTAGGTTCAGTGTTACATCCAGGAAATTGAATATTCTCATCTAAGATTATATTTTTTTGCAAAACCTATATATTTGAATGCGTTGATGGTCTTTTCGTAGACTGCTAATCCTGGGCCCTTCGCTATCGTTTATGACGAGCAGGGCGACATCTTGAATATTCTCACTTTGCTTTTATTCTGTTGATAATTATTTCATGAATAAGATATTCATGAACTACTGAAAACATTATCATTATCAAAGTCTTGATACCACTGCATTTTATACACTATCAAAACGGACAAAAACCTGATTTGTATTCACCTGCCGATCGTCTGTGTTTTTTGTCTCTTGTCTCTCCCGATGTTTGTTAAAGACTTCCCACTGTCGCAGAAGACAAGGAATCGTGTGCTTGAGATTAGGCTAGAATTGTGCTGAAGCAGCTGATGTTGTTGCGAAGCGCGATTCGGTAGTGAGAATCTCTGTTGAAGCTTTTGCACATGTAGTCGGCGCCGGTTTCTGTCTATGAAAAGCTGAGCGATCTTCGTGATTTCAGTTGTTTTTATTTTTTCATGACATTTCGATATTCTCCAGGTGACGTCTTTATGAGATTTACAAAAAAGTGATTGATCGAATTTCATAAAATAATAATCTGGAAAGAAATTCACATTTCCACATCTAAAACCTCCAGAATATGGTTGGTAAGAGTAGGCATACCAATATATATATATATATATATATATATATATATATATATATATATATATATATATATATATATATATATATATGCGCACGTGTGTGTGTACGTGTAAGAATGGGGAAAAATTCCAACCATTTTCTAATTAAATATAAATCTGTCCAATTCAAGGTGTTATCGATGATTTTTTTAACCATCGGAAAGAAAGTTGTCTCCAAAGATCTTACCTAAAAAGAATTTATTCTTTGCCAATATTCCCAGCGAAGCGTAAAGATAATCACCATTTCTGAATATGAACATCGACATAGGGAAAATAATTAGAAAAAAATATGTTTTCCCCCTGTGCCAAGAAATATTGGAAGACGTTTTGAAAGTTCTGTGGGAAAATGTGAAAGTGAAACAGCTTATATCATTGTTCAGTTGTTTTCTTTTCATGACAGCCTCTAAGTTTATAGCATTGTTCTTTGGAGGAAAAAAGTGTATGCAAATATACAATCATATATATATATAGATATATATATATATATATACATATATATATATATATATATATATATATATATATATATACATATATATATATATATATATATATATATATATATATATATATATATATATATATATATATATATATATATATGTATATATATATATATGGAGTGCAGAAATAACGGACACAATGTACAACGTTCATTTCAAAAGCCTTATACAGAATCAATATTGACAGATTCGGACTGAAGGTATTCTCTGAATGTTAGAACAAAAAATAACGTCGAAAGAGTATGTACAATCCTCCTCTCCCCCAAAAGTAGTCCGTAGAAAAATGGACCGTTGTAGGAATCGAACTTGCACCCGATAAAGTAACTACTCTAACGTAATATTGCTTTTACCATTGAGCTAAACAGCCACAAATAATGCAAAAGCCTAACCTGCAGACCAGTTTTTCATATATTTCTGCGGAATTATATCTATACATATAAATATGTGTGTGTCAAACAATGCATCCCCAGTTCGTGCTATTTGTTTAAAGTGGTAGAGGTTTCCATATACATATATATATATGTATGTGTGTGCGTGTATGTGTAGGTGCGTTTGTGTGTCTACCTCTGTGTGTGCATACAATATATATATTCAATTTACAAATATTTTACACATAGTGTATACATTTTATTTTCCTCACGCATCTAGTTCATCAGCATCTCTCTCTTCCCCTCTCTCACTCTCTCTCTCTCTCTCTCTCTCTCTCTCTCTCTATATATATATATATATATATGATTATGTATTCTCAGATTGTTCAGTATGCCTAATCTCTGTTGTGTACTACTTATTGATTTCTACAAATTATCTGAGAAAAATAATGTATATACATGTATATGCAATTCAGTTAATGTATGTGTATGTGTGTGTAAATTTGTGGATGCACATATTTAGTAATTTTGTCTGACATCGCAACAGGATAGAATATCGGTCATTCTGTTGTTTCATTACTCTTTATTTTTTCTCCCATATTTTCCCTCTTGAAGAAACGCCAAAGACCATTCTTCAATATTCACCTTTGCAACACCTCATCAACCCTACTTAACACTATTGTGCACCACCATGATAACCCCTGTGACACCTCTTGTTTCGGCAATCTGTTAAATGTCACATCTTCCCACTTGAAATTATTCATGCATAAAATTGGATAATCAAAATAATGTTATTACTGAAGAGCTAATGATGAGAGAAGTGTTAATTAGATAAAAAAATTTCTGCAGTAAAATCTGATTTTTGAAGGATATTCCATAGCAAGGCAGGGTAAAGAAGAGCTTACACTGAAATCTTGTTCGATATGCCAATATCCGTGCAATTATCAAAGTTAAGCAACGTCAATTATGGTCAATGTTTAGATGTTTTGACGTTCTAGAATACCACGTGACGTAAGCAGGGATGGAAAGCGCAACACCATTTTGGATGCACGTTGCTTCTCTGTGTTTTACCAATCGAAAGTCAAAACAAGATAAACTTTCAATATTGTGAACCCGGGAAGAGATGGCCAATATCGTTGCCTTGTAGAAACAAAGTATCACAAACCAATACTGCTCCCCATTTGCATGGAAAATGAATCAATGATTCAGTCTCCAATCGTTTATCTATAGAAACAAATTATCATTTGTCAAAACTGCTGCATACTAGACACGCCATGTTCTTTGGCTTATAGTTCTGAACAGTTCCAACTGCCTTTTATTATTTACCTATAACCGAGGAGAGGGGTGAGAAAATTCATGCATTTCTGAATGACTTTAGGTCAAACTGAACACAAGCTACCCACTTCAACGGTTTGAACTTGGTTTGTTGTTTTAATTTTCTATACCACTAACTGTTAAACGACTTACAGGTCAGCGATCCGAAAATCCATCCTTACTGACCAAACTAAGATTGATGTCTTCCGTCTCTGCCCTCTATTTTTCAATTGATGTGCGCTAGAATAAATATACACCCTGAAATTTATATTCTAAAGCATCACTGTGTACGCAATGATGTAATTTTAAAGGAAAATGCCCCTTCCTGTGTCGATAGATAATGAGAAGTGACCTCTGCGGGGAATGAGCCCGGGGAGTCATATGGAGATTATTTCGGGAGAAAGTCGGTATCCAAACACTTTGAGAGGGTCCTATTCCTTGGTTTGGAAAGAGTTAGTTTTCTAGTTCGTCTTCACAAAGTTAGAGAGCCCAATTTGCCCTACGATTTCACCAAGACTTGAGGGGAGAATTGACAGATATATGCAAGTGAGTGTAAACAGCCTTAAGCAGAGTTTGGACTTGGCTCACCGTAACTACTGAAGATATGTAAGTTAGGTTTAGTAACTAAGGTTAGTGCTCACTAAGTTTGGGTTAATGCTAAAATAAGGTCGGTTATATAAGTCAATTATAGAATGAACGGGGCAGTAAACTTGTCACTATAAAGATAGTATTTTCGAATTCGGAGAAAAGTTCCCGCCGTTCCAATGTTTTGAATTCAAGTTGGAAGAAGCAACAATCAACAAGAAAGATTTGTGCCTTTTCTCAAGTGTTTCAGTGGAAAGTGAAAGTGAACAGCTTAAACGGAACAGTGTTCTTTGCACACCGATCCCACGGTACATAACATTAACCACTACGCCACTGACTATACACAGGATGGAATCAGAGAAGTAGATATTAGCAAATTCCAGAAGTCAATAGAATTTTATCAGCTTTCAATGTGACATTACTCAAACCGTTCTAAGAAAACACTGATCAAGAGATAACAAATCAGCAAATTAGATTACATGAAATGAAGTTTTGGTAAGGGAAAATATATTTTTTCAAGGAAATTGAGAGGAATACGTTTTTATGGGTGAAGTCACGCACGCTCAAAATACAAGGAAAGTAAAGATAATCATTAGAAAGGGCTTTGCTGCTTAAATATCGAACGTTGTATCGCCATAAAAAAAGAGGTATAACAACGAAATAAAAACTAGAACCCCTCAAAAAATGTTAAATTCTTTTCCTGGCAAAACAAAATAAAAAGTATTCCTAAACGGTGACCCTCTGAAGAAAAATAAAACACAAAAAACGTGTAGACCGCTCGTAGTATATACATCATTTAGGCCACTTGATGTGAGAATTCTATGGTTAGTCGAACCCCTTACGTCACAGAGAATATTGAACCAGGTGAAAAAGATTCAACGCTGATTCAATGATCGAATAGAAAAGAGAGATGTCAGAAAATTTTGAACTCTTAAATCAAGCCATTTCAAGAATCTCTGATCAGTATATAACATAGTTTGGTCCCCAGCCTGCCAACAAGAGAGACAGTGAGGACATTGAAGTTGTATCCAAATGCTTCAAGGGGAAACCATTGACTGGTTCAAAATCAAAGTCGTCTTTTCCCTACAGTAGTTGCTTTACTGAGGCGAGAGCTCTATCTGCCCCAACCTTTTTTTCCATCGTAGCTGGAGGAGTAGAAATGAATTCATGCTTTTCCCAGTGACATCAATGCGGAGTGAACGTAAACAGCCTTCAAGTGAGTTGGAATTGAGTCCGCTGATTCTATTGAGCGTGTTTACAACCGCTGCACCACCTGCACCCCATTCAATAATGAAATAAGAAAGTTAGATATCAGTAAATTCCACAATCCTACTAAATCTCGTCAGCTTTCGATGTGACGTAACCTAAGCCGCTCCATAAATCTATGATCGAAAGAAAATGACATCGTAAGAGCAAATTAGATTTCTAGGAATAAGGTTTAGGTATAGGAAACATTTTATAAAACAGTGGAAAGAAAGGGTATTTTTTATAGCCACTTACGGCCAAATACCTTGGGAGCTTAGACATACATTTTTCAATGCCTGGTTGCCAAAATACAGAACGTAGTATCACCGAAAAAAGGGGGTATAATGACGAAAAACAAACAAACTAAAACCTCCAAAATGTATCATTTTTTCCGTGACAAATCCCAATAAAAGCTGTCAGACAGCCGGGCCAATTGACAAAAAAACAGGCAACCATCGTGTTGTATACATTTTATAGTTCGATAATTCGTTAGTTCTCCAAACTAACTACGTTGCCATGAATATCAAATCTGAGAATAGACTTTTAGTCATCACTGTGTGTGTTGGAATGAGAAAACAAGATATCATCAAATTCCAGAATCGTCTTCAGCTTTGAACGTGACGTAAGTTAGGCCATTTACCCATATATCTGATAAAAAAAACATCGTGAGAGCAAATAAGATTTCAAAATATAGGCTATTAATCTTCAGTTTTGTCTCTTCCTTGAAGCGATTTTACCTAAAGACATTTATATAACCGATTTTATCTCAATGATACAAAGCAATAAAAGCAACAAAAAAAACCAAAAACGAACTGATGTATAACCGGAAGAAAATATCTTTCTTTTTGTTTCCAGTTAACTTAGGCGCTGCGTATATCTCACGGTGAAGAGAAATGTATGTGTAGGTTTTGATAAAACACAAATATGATTTATTTCTACGAAGTGTTGTATTTGGTAGAAAATCTTAACCTATGCTCTGTACCACCCAAATTTGATTTTTTGTTAAAGAATTATATATATATATATATATATATATATGTGTGTGTGTGTGTGTGTGTGCGTGTGTGTGTATACGTATATATATATATATATCATCATATTGATATTTACAGTAATTATTTACCACGTTATATGTAACAAACCTTTTGTTCGCACAGTCATTCCTTTGAGCACAGATTGCAAAACTATAAAGGTAACTTTGGACATCACCGTGTATACAACGATTGAATAAGATGAGTAGATATCAGCAAATTCCAGAATCCTGCGAAATCTCGTTGAATTTGAATGTGACAGAATTTAAGCTGTTTCACAAATCCCAAAAGAAGTTACATCGTGTGAGCAAATTAGATTTCAAAGAATAAGCTTTAAATCTTCAGTTTTTGTCTTTTCCCTGTAGCGATTTTACTCGGAGACATTTACATGAACGATTTCAGCTGAATACAAACCAAAGAACTGTACTGTGTATGAATCAAAAGTCTCAATCGTGTTTCTTATTCTTTAAAAAATCTCTTGATCTCCTTATCTCTTCTGTGTGTTTTTAAGCAGATTTGAGCGAAGTTGAGGACGTAAATGTATTA
>OY735207.1:2657500-2732500 GCA_963457665.1 Thysanoteuthis rhombus
TTCTATTCTTTGACTTCATTTTTCCTCCGCCTTCGAGTAATTATTTTCTGCACGCTAATTTTGTTCTGTTTTTCAATCACCCTTCATTCCTTTTTCATTCAATCACTTCATTTCATTTTGCCTCTACCCCTCTTTTATTCTTCCACCATTTTGTATCCGTTTTTTTCCATTCAAATCATTTTCAACAGCTATATCCTTCTCCACACGATTTTCCTTCTTGGTTCTCCTTTCCTTCATCATGTTAAAAAGAAAAAAAAAATCACGCGCAGAAAATCATTTTCTGCGGCCATTACTTTAAATATCGTCTTCCCTCCAAGGAATAAATATTCATTAGATACGTGTGTTTTTTCCCCTCGGCAATTGACACAGTCTTTAGGACGAATTCCACGCATTGAAAGGCAAAAACAGAAAATATAAAATGTGGAAACGGTACCCAATGTAGTTATGCCACAAGGCAGGCTGAATAATTTTGCATACAATCAGTGGAGAAATATTCGTGCCAGGCAATTGTATATGAGGTATTGTCTTATTTGTTATGAGTCGTAATGATCTTAGAAAACCAATGATGTAATACTTCCATGAATCAAATTGCGATCGCTAATAAGTCTTTTGGAGTACTTCGTTAGACATGGTATTTTCCAAAAGCCAACCCATTTTCAGTTACTACGCTTCAAAGATTCAGAATACCAAGCCATATTATATTCCGCCACTCACAATTTCATTTATGATCTCGAATAATCCACGCTGCAAGTCACAGTGCCGAGCAGTCGCCAGATAATTGTACAGAATAGCTTGTCAGTAGCCATTAAAGTTTGTAAATGTCTTCTAAGATATCTGTTACAGCTGTTTATTCCCTGATTTATTGTGCTTTTTCTTGATTTCACCATCAGAGGTGAAGCATGATCTTTTGATGTGCATGTTGCATGGTTCTCGTCTTAAGAATATATCTTAGTAAAGTTCCATATTTCAGTTCCCTTAAGGCTATCATGAGGATAAATTACTGGGGTACGCGTCTTTTAAAAACCTATTGCATATTCTTACATTCGAAGATCGAGATTATTCGAAGGAGAAGTACTCAATAAACTGCTATCTGCAAATGCGTTCTCATTACAAAAACGCATTATTTAGAATGTATCATAAATAGTCCCTGATTAGAGGACAGAAATAACTTTTTTCAGTCTTTTTTGATAGCATCGAAATCGATGAATTTCATCCTCGAATTAGGAAAATTAAGATCAAATGATTGATCGTTCAATCGATTTATAATCCAATAAACATTTCTGAATGGGTCACAGTGATCGGTGTAAAAATTAGTAATATCTTTAAGCATTCCATTTTATACCATCAAACAAATGTTCAGATTTCCACCTTAATTGAAATTCAGGTCTATGATTTCATACCTTCAAAGGACATGAATTGACGATTCATCAATGCGTTATTTTCACCTTTTCAGTTAATAAAAAAAAACAACAATTAGTTGGAATATTATCATTGAATGTATCAAAAGCATTTCCATTTTTGAAGCTCATGTATTGCTTTAGAGATGATATATATTTCGATGTTTCAACTCTCTCTCTCTCTCTCTCTCTCTCTCTCTCTCTCTCTCTCTCTCTTTCTAATATATATGTATATATATATATATATGTATAATTCAGATACTTACCTTAATTACACGCGTTCATGATGCGGGAAAAAATCGGTGAATTTGCCGGGAGAGAATTCGATTTACGCTTTTTTTTTTCAAACTCCTATAGAAGTTGTTTCTATTAGCGTTTTCAAAGAGATAAACGCACAGATCCCTTCCTCTCCGATAACTTGCCCCAAAATTCACTGATTATAGACGATTCACTAGAGTTTACGGAATGAACTTTGGAGTAAAGGCCTATAGAAAAGGAAAATATTTTTCAGACATCGTACTGAATCAAAAAATTGATCACAGGAAATGTGTTACAGCTCAAAGATAAATTTTCCCTAAACAGCCCTTGATCGACATTCAAATACTTTTCATTCGTTTTTTTTTCTATTTGAAACATTAACAATATCGATAAATTCCGTCCTTTAATTAAGATACTTAAACTCAATCATTGATCGTTCGATTGATTTATAATTCAATAAAGATTTCAAGTTTCAATGAGCAAGTTTATCATAATGTGATTGGGCTGTTCAAAATCGGTAATTTTAATTTCTTTTCTTTTTTTTATAATTTATTTCCACTTCGCTTGAACGGATTCGAACCTCTTTTTATCTTTCGATTTCATTTTCAATTACTTTTAAAGATTAATGTAAATAGTTTCAGAGAATGTCGAAAACGATTACGGGGATGTCTAAAAATACTGTGAAATTATCATCTTAATTTAATCAAAGACTGTTTAATGATCCCTTGGTGGAGTGCAACGCCTTGAATGGTTAATTCCTATTTGAATTCTGAGAGGAGAGAAAGGCATTTAGATCAATGATAAATGCTTAGAAAAAAACCTCTTAAGATCTACCCGAAATGCGTTATCTCACCTTCTGACAACTGAAACATTTTTTTCGTCAAGTCTTTCTATTAGTATACGCTAAATATCGTTGGTAATACACATTATATATTCAATCCTTGCGGCATAAAAAAACTCAATACCTTCACTTCTGAAAACCTTATGAGAAAATGAAAAAGATATAAATCTTGCGATCACAGTCTCTAACAGAACAACCTCAGCGTCAAAATTTGATTTTCTTGTGGAAAAAAATATTGGAATATTAGTACAGTCAGAATCAAATATATTTATGACGTCATTGGCGTTCTTTTTTTTTTTGCACAAAAACTTCTGAAATAGCATAAAATTGAAATATCTGAAAATATTCAGAAGAAAAAAGGTGTTATCAATAAACCAGTTAGGATAAGGCCCCAGGAGGGCCAAAGAGATTTTTTTGGAAAAAAAAAAAACAAAAAAAAAACATACAAAGAGTCTGGTAGAGTATCGATGTCAATTTTTATGGCTGTAAATAAAATGGTATGGCCAAGAGTGATTGGACACATAAACACATAAACACACAAACCAACGCAATAGTAAAAAAAAAAACATATAAAACTCCCCACCATCTCTGATAGCAAGTTATTCAATGGAATTAATCAAATGAGATCCTTGTCAATTGGAACTTGGAAATTTTTAATTTATTTAACAACTGACAGACATATATCCTAGTTAGGAATTAATTCTATTCGTCATCGCCAAGTCAACGTCTTCTAATCGCACAAATGTTAAAATGCCAAACTTCAAGCACTTATATGTAATAAATCATTTATAACTACACTTACCAATTCATTCTTTATTGAATAATATTGAGTCACGATCAGAATTCATATGAACCTATTCCCAAACTATTCTCAGTGTGTATATTTCTGTCTCTACTATCTTACAGCATGCTTTCTTCACATATTCGCATGAAATATGCTACGTAACAAATACATCAAGTTTTTGACCAGAACTCCCTATCATAGGCGTCATCATAAACTTGTTTAGTTCATCTCTTCGTCTTGTAATCTGCCGGTTTCGATTCAACATCTGATCTCTGGGGATCCATGTTGTAAGTCGTGTTATCCATCACTTGTCTGCCGTTCTTACAATCTGAACTAACCATTGCCATTTGAGTTTCCCAATAGATTCTATATGGTCACAGACTCCTAATATTTTTTTCCTAAATATACAGTGCTACCTTTTGGTCTCTTCATGTGATGTTGAGCACCTTTTTTCTTGCGTTCCCATGGCGGATGAAAAATGACAAAAGGTCGGGTTTTTGAAGTCGAATAGAGCACCTTCAAAAATAGCTCCACTCGACACAGATACTACACTTTAATCCTTACCGAAAAGACCAGAAAATGAGGGGGTTGTGCATCTTTCTAGTTGTGCTCCCATGTAAGATGTCAGTCAAAGTCGAGTTCAACGTGGGATAGAACAGACTCAAAAATAGCTCCAGCCGACGCAGCTGAGTTTGCATAGGTATCAGGACTAGCTCGACCCGTCCGTTCTGATCCAATTGGACTGCAGCATGCTGGGGCGAACTACTTCTCTGGAGCTGGGCTGAGTGAATAGAGAGAGTACCTAGGGACGAGTCCAAAGGTCCCAATGCGTTCTGCAATGCGCAGCCTCCGTGTCCCCTCATAGGCTGACGCATTACACTTACACTCTTGGTATCTATGTTCACACTGCCACACATTCCCAGGCCCATTCAGCTGGCAAGCGTCAGTACCAGCGCCTTGGGTAATGCAGTGGGACAGATACTACTTGTTAATCCTAACCAAAAATACTAGAAAAAAATTAGGGTTGTTCGCTGATTCTTCCATGGGCACCTTGTTTGGTTATCAGTCTGAGGGTCTCTCTCTCAGTCAGGTTCAGTCTTTCAGCTAAGTAGTGAAAATTAGTAAAATACAGAGTCTCAATACTTTATGTAATAAATAACATTAATAATAATCAAAGTATTAGTTCTGTTCTTTAATTTTGTACCTTGACCTTTTATATCGACTTCTCCTTTATTTGCAATTAAATCTTTATTTTTACCAGATATCACGAGTTCTCATTTATGTATGACGAAGGCAAAATAACAATCAAGGAAAACGAAATGTCCTAAACAATATGAAAACGAACTTCAAAGAAAGAAGACCTCGATATTGATTTTTTTATAATGAATAGATGACATTTGATAGTGTTCTCTCCAGATATCCTCTATTCTTTTTAAGTACACAATAGAGCGGAAGAGTGTGACGTAAGGTATCCATGGCAACGATCGGCTTGGTTCTAAACAATTATTTTACAGTTGAATCACGTCTGTTTCTTTGTTAGTCACTGATTTTGCTATTTCGGTCGAAGTTCCGCGGCGTATGCGAATGATATGACTTCCACTTTATATCAAATAAGAAGATTTTCTAATTAATTCACTTGATGTTTTTTTTTTCATTTTTACCCCCCCCCCTTACAAATCTCCAGCAGGTATGATTCAGAATTAAACTCTGTGTTTTGGTCCTACTCAAGTTATTCAAATTAGTGATATGAATCGAAATCATATTACTCTGGTATTTAATTAATTTTGTGGGTAACCACCTTTCTGTAGAATGGTGTAATCTCAAAATATCTTGATGTATCCAATATCATCAGGCAAACAAATGTTCCAGATTTGCGTGAAAGTGAAACCTTTTTGTTGAAATAAATTTCTAAATTTTCAAAACTTCAAAGGAAATGAAATTGACAATACATCAAAGGAATATTATTACGTTGGCAAAAAATTGAAGGATAAAAAGCAAAATAGAAAATGTAATTGATCTTTTCAATTCCTGCTGCCTTTTTAGAATGTCATTAATTAATCATGACTTGAAGAAAACGAGCTATTGATACCCACCTAAAAAGAAGCGTAACACTTGCTATCATAACAAAGGGGCTATTCTGTGAACACGTATGGTTAGTCAGGTGACCAGCATCATTTGGTAGCATACGTTGTTGAGAGTGATCAACTGAAATGAATGAAAATGCAGATGATTGATGGGCAATTTACTCCTCATCCCTTTATTAGATCATTGAAAAGTGTGAATTTCAAGAGAAAGAACGTGAGTGCTGTCACACACACACTAAGGGACCAATTTTGCTTTAATCGTCACCGTGAATTGATCCCCTTGAAAGCGTGTAAGGTGTTTTAAATTTTCTTCTTAGCTATCATGAGGTTAAATATCCCAAGTTTTCTATCCATTTATATATATATGTATATATATATATATATATATATATATATATATATATATATATATATATATATATATATATATATATATATATATATATATATGTATGTATGTATGTATATATATATATATATATATATATATATATATTTACATATATATATATATATATATATATATATATATATATATATATATATAGAGAGAGAGAGAGAGAGAGAGGAAGAGAAAGAGAGAGAGAGAAAGTTTGATAGATAACAAGTCAGACAGAATCCTTGAAAAACAGCGGACAATGTTGTCTGTTTTGCTTGATGGTTTCTAGAAAAATAAAATAGAAGATGTATTGATCTTTTCAAATCTCTGCTATCACTTTCAAATGTCATTAATTAATTCTGACTTCATGAAACTGCTGCATTCGAAAAGTAATTCACATTCACTTCAATAACAAAGGTTATTAGGTAAATTGTTCGTATTTTCTATCTCAAATTCATGTCAGAAAGGGAAAACCAACAGATTTCAGCCTCCTTTAATTAATTTTGAAGAAGTAAAACAGATAATAACATTGGTAGAATTGCAAGGAAAGTTGAGCAAAATATTTTCAACTTGTGTTTGTCTGTCTGTCTATTTGTCTGTTTGTTTGTTAGCTAAGTAACTGCTGTCAATAATGTTGGAAAATGTATACGTATTCTTTTTTAAATCTCTCTACCAGTCATTTTTTTAAAACAGTATTTGCAATGAATATCAGTGACATTTTGTTGAATATAAGGTAGTGAGCTACAGAAAAAAGGTTTTGAATTTCTCGACTGCATCGTAATTTCATGTGCACCAAATATCTACAAAGGCTCTCAAAGGTTATTCGGTAAATTGTTCGCATTTTTCACCTCGTCTTCGTGACAGAAAAGAAGACAAAGAATTTTCAGCTAGCTTCATTCAAATTTCGAGAACACGACTGGTTGGTTATGGAATAGAAACTGTCACTAATCCGGCCGCTTTTGAAGCATTCCCTGTTGGGGTTGATCAATTAAAAAAAAATTGAAAAACGTTTGATCAAAGAATAATTCATTTCCTTCACCTCTTGTTCGGTGGGATCACTAAAAATAGTCTGGATTTCCGAAAACAAAACAATCATGAATTGTAACGGACGCATCAATAATCACAAATTTACATTGCAAATTGAAATCCCTGATAAAAATTAATCCAAGGAAAGAATTTTAAAAGTCTTTTCTAGGTATTTTTTTCCAACTCTCTAAATCTATAGGTGTAACCTGTGTGCGCAGTACATGCATAGATAGCCATCCAACCAACCAGACCCACTTCAAAACTGAAGGAACTTATGTCGACAGTTTTGGTGACATCTTCTGTTGGCAGTTCCTAATTGGAACTGATGAAGTTTCAGTTGTGTCAAATGTTTAAATTGACGAAACTGAAACAGAAATTCAACGTGATATTCCCTTAATCGTGTCACGACATTGCATCATACTGCACTTCATTATTAATGCAAAGTTTACACATACACATCGGAAGGACACAAATATCCACATTTACACATGCACACACATTCCACATACACACACCACATACGCACATACATACATACCACATACTGACACCTACCCGCGCACACGCAGACCAGGTATTCACATCTATTATTTTTTTCATTTATGATGGTTTTTCAGTTCATATATATATATATATATATATATATATATATATATATATATATATATATATATATATATATATATGTAAATGTGTGTTTGCATGCATGTGCGCATGTGTGTGCATATTTGTGCATGCACATTTATTTACTTACCCTGCGTCTGCGTGCGTGTGTGTGTGCATTTTCATGATTTGTGCGTGCACATGTGCACATATATGGTATTGGTAAAGCTCCCATTTTTCAGGAGAGAAAATCGTTAATCTTGGAGCTCGGTCCCATTTGTGAACAATTACAGGTGAAGCTCCTACTTGTGTATATAGTGCATGCTTGCAGGTATGAAGTTTACATGTTTAGGGCATGCATGTGCATATGTGTGTAAGGTGTCCATAGGTGTTCAATTCGGATTTTTGATGAACAGAGATCGCGGTCCTTCTTTTTAATATGCATGGAATTTTGATTTAGGAAACATCTCGGATCGAGCGTCTATAACCGATGCATCTCCTGACACTCACCTGTTGAGCTTGAACCAAACTGAAAGATGGACTCTCAAACTAAGAACTATGCAATATGCACAACAGAGAATCATTCAGCTGATTTCTTATAGCACCGTTACAAAAACTGATTGCTGTTTCAACCTCTTCGTTTCTCCTTCGTTTTGTTGAGCAATTTTTATTTTCAAAGCATTACTGTAGCGCAGTATATTGGAGAAAAGGCAGGGGTCAGAGATTTAAAAAAATCCCCTCGAAAATTGAAATGACAATGGGCTGGTTATGTAGCAATAAGGGTAGACATCAGCTTAACATTACAGTTCATTAGCAGATCCCAAATGGCCTTAAGCAGAAGTGCGGCTGGTAAATTATGGGATAGAGTGACGAACTAGACAAGATCGGGAAGTATTGGTTCTGCGACGTCCATGACAGTGAAATGGCGAATCTTTTAGATTTTTCATATCCGAAGACAGACGCTGAGATGATGATGATGATGATGATGATGATGATGATGATGGTGGTGGTGGTGGTGGTGGTGATTCATTTCTATATTGTAGAGTGGTGTAACAGGGAATGGTGCAGGGAACTGAAAAGTATGAACCCAAATCTCCCCGAAGCTTTAGGTAAAAAGCGACCCTTGAAAACCTACAAATGCCAAAAATAGGGAATAAGAATCACCATAGTAGATGCTGTGATATTCGATTAGCATTCTGTATCACATGGGAAAGCTTATAACGATTATCATCATTATATCACTAGCTGAAAACTACCCGTAGGTCTTTTTTTCTATCCTGTTCCTGTTGAATCCGTGTCCTTCTGACCTAGTGGAATCCATAATATAATTCTGCCTGTGCTTGTACCAAATGTGAGGGATCATATAAATGAAATATTCATTTTATGAATCATACTTATTTAGAAAATGAATAATTCGGTCACAATTAAATAATATATTTGAGGGATGATTTTTTTCTTTAAATGTTCAAGTGGTTTCTGGAGTATGACACATAAATGGACAATCCTCTGGGAAAAAGTGGTGCTATTATTCATAAAATTGTTTTAATTGTTATCCTCAATAATCGTGGTTCCGATCATGGGGTTTCGAGCAATGCACTCACTTTTCTTTTGTTTAAAAACATGGTTCTGGCTGAATTTGAACCTTTCTAATTTCTTATTTGATCTCAACCACCAAATAAATTGATAGTAATTCGCCCAAAAGGCTAAAGTGAACGGATTAGAATGAATATCATTATTACAGAATGCATTTAAAGTTGTATCTTGGTACGAAGAGACTAAAAGACGAAGATTTGTGCACAGAAAGAAAGAAGGAAAACTAGGAAAGAAAGAAAGTAAGAAAGAGTTGGAAAAGAAACAATGAATCAAATAGACGGACGGACAGATAAATGCATGATTGCTTCCTGCTTGAGATAATTCGACGTTTTCTATTGATGCCAATAATCGAAGTTCAAACCTTGCTAAAACCCACAAATTATGATATCCCGTTCTTTTCATCTTTTTGGCCTTTTGCCTTACATAACAAAATTAGTCAGTATATCTAGATATTCATAAGACCAAAGAAAGAGAGAGAGAGAGAGAGAGAGAGAGAGAGAGAGAGAGAGAGAGAGAAGATGTAGAAAAGATAGAGACAGAAGGACTAATACAGAGACAGAAAGACTACGAAAATAACAGTAACTGAATTCGTGACATCTAAATCTACACAATGTCATAGAGATGTTATCATCAAAGGATATTTGGATAAAAGCTTATTGCATTAAATGGGTCATATTTTGATTAAATTTCAGATTTTTTTAGTTGTTTATATCATACTTCCAAACAGTCAATAGTCTAAGAAAAATTGATAGGAGGAGGGAGAGCAAAAAGAGAGACAGTCAAGCAGACACAGAGACATAGATCATAATTCGTGCTTTGACTGAATACATGACCACTGAACGTGAATGATATTGAGATGGCACACTATCACTAAGGACTTGTTTATGACATCAAAAGAGACTTAATTTGAATAAGTATTCAACTTTTTTTATATGTTATCCTTCAGAACTTGGACAATGATTTAGATAGTTTCATATAAGGGTGAACAGACGGATAGACATCATAATTCTGCTTTTACTGGATTCACGAAAAATAAATTTAGTTTTGATAGAGGTGATATATAATAATTCTGAAAACATTGGACGAATGTTATTGCTTAAAATGGGTCATATTCTGATTGAATATTGAACGCTTTTCGTTGTTTATATCGTCCTTTAAAAGTTAGTCAATATTTTTATATGGTTTCAAAGAGAAATAGTTACAGACAGACGGACATAGAAGCAGACAGCAATTGTCAAAACGATTAACCTCAACTTTGTCCTGTAGTTTTATTCACAGACGATTACTTGTTGGCCGAATTTCCCACAAGCCAATTGTCATGAAAACTTACTTCCTTTTGGTAGTAAAATGTAATGCATTTAGATCAGCTTCAAAATCGTGAGGGAAGAAAGAAAAAAAAAACAATGAGACGTGGCAATCGAGATTATTTTCAGATTGCACGAATTCCAGCACTATCAGATAGAGAGGCTTTTGCCTCACGCTACGCTTAGTTTTACCGAGATTGAAAGTCGATTACCGATCACTGTGTTTGTCTCCGGTCCGGCGATCCGTGGTTCAATCAACAACTAAATCATACAAACAACTTTAAAAATGGTACTCAATGCCTTTCTGCTAAGCACTCTAGGACAGAGAAACTTCTCCCAAAATTTGTGGGATTACGTCAAAATTATGTAAGATATATTGTTTTCGATGAGATTATGACGTTAAGCAACATCGAGCTAGGTTGCCAGCTTCATGGATGGTCATCGGGGAATTCAAAAAGTATTCGGATAAGAAGTAAGAACAGAATATACCAGCTCACCCAAACTGTCTACAGCCTGCTTCGAAGGGGATCTCCCGAAACCTAGGTGGGGAAAATGGACGAAACAGAATAGTTGTCATATATCCAAATATTAGATTTGCTGATGACATTAACTTTTTTTTAAAGAACCTTCATGATTCCCAAAGAATACTCGTCAAAGGGAATGAAAACTGTAAGTAGTTTGTTGCCGAATGAACTTCAGTGAAAAAGGATATCATGCATATCACACATAATGAAGACAAAGACACTCAAAATTGAAAGAGAAGACCTGAAAAAGTAACCACTACATCTACCTTGGACAACAAATCACCATTAATTCCTCAAAAGAAGAGGAATTCCAACTAAGAGTGCTTTTTTATGCTTTTTTTTTTTTTTGGCAAATTTTCGGTAGAGCAAAATCAACCTCCGACAACAACAGATTTGGACTAGTTTCAAAATCATATGTCTAGAACCAATGTACACCCCTGATAGTCACCTAGGGACCTTGGAACGTGACATTTAACCAAAATATTTATTGACTAACTGAGGACTGCGAAAAATCCTGCTTAACATCCTGATGAGTAATTAAAAAAAAAATGCAGTATACTGGAAAACAACAGGAGTCAGGGATGTCACTGAATACCTTTAAAAAATCAAAAGGCACTGGGCAAGCCATGTTACAAGGATATTAGACAACCGCTACACATAACAACTCTCATCACAGATCCCAAGAGATCATATGCAAAACTGTGATCGGAAAAAATAAAATGGCGTGACAAACCATGAGAATATTGGCTCAACGACGTGAATTAAAGAGATGGATGGTAAATTCTGAGGAGGGGTTATGTCCCAGTCGCTAAAAAGTTCTTTAAAACATGGACGTCCATACCTTTCTCAAAATATTCCTACTTATCTATCTATCTATCTATCTATCTATCAATCTATTTATCAAACTAATGAACAAACTGACTATCTCCTTTTGTTATTCATATCAAATTTATTTTGCAGACAAATTCGTTCCAGCAGTGACTCTAAATTCGTTTGCCATCCTTGCTGATAAAGTTGTTACTCCTCAAATAAAATGTTCTAGCACGAAACTAAGCCTAATTGTCGTATATATATATATATATATATATATATATAGATAGATAGATAGATAGATATAGATATAGATATAAATATACGTATATATATTTATATTTTTACATTTATGTATAGAGAGATTCATATATGTGTATGTAAATATATATACACACATATACACGTATATATATATACACACGCACACATACATACATATATACATACATACATACTTACATATATATATATATATATATATATATATATTATATATATATATATATATATATATATATATATATATATATATATATATATATATATATATCGGCTGAGTATGTCATTTGGTATAATTTGAGCTCTTCCTCCAAGTAACTCTGAATGGTATATAGGAGATATTTTTCATCAGCAAAATTGTCACCTTTAAGTGGAAGAATCCATCGTTACGAGTAGAGCAAAAATCACATGCCCGTTAGATAAATAGATAGATTGGTAGATAGATATGAAGAGATGGATAGATAGATAGATAGATAGATAGATAGATAGATAGATAGATAGATAGATATGAACCGAGATAGATGTATTGGATAGGTAAAAGTTGGAACACTTACGCATGCACACCCATCCATACATAAGAGGAGACATATGATTATCAGAAATACCGATGTTGTATAAACAAAAGTAAAACCAAAAATATTTTCCAGACACTTGGGCAAAAATTCATTTTACCATCGAGATAAAAAAAAAAGCATAAAAAGACTGTAAAAAAAGATGACTTCTATGAGGGAAATAACGGAGAAAAAAGTTATTAAAGGATGGAATAACATATGAGTCCAGAAAATGAATGTCCCTCCTCCAACAACTTTTGAAGGAAAATGGCAGAAAATTGATCAAACAGCGGAGGATTAGGAAAAGAGGAAACAAAGAGGATATAAGCAGTTGAATGTTTTTTTTCGGTTGAGGGGGGTTAGATAGAAAAAGTGTATCTAAAAACTAGGGTGGTATCAACAGATAGAGAGTGAGTCGAGGAAACGGAGATAAAAATGTTTGAAAAAGATGTTTAAGGTAATGGAAGAAACGGGAGAGATAGAGAGAAAAAATCTTTAAGAGGGAGAGACAGACAAACAGAGAAAGACAGACGGAGAAGGGGAGAGAGAGAGAGAGAGAGAGAGTAAGAATAACCAAGAAATTGTTTATGGTGAGATCCGAGACTTTGTTTGTTTTTGTTTGTTTTGTTTTTTTGGTGGTTTTTTTTCTCAGAGTGGAGAGGACGACGTAACGTTGTTTGTGATGCAATTAGTTTTTGAAGTCGACGAAGCGGAAAATATGGAGGCAGACCTCAAAGATTGAAGATTATTGGTTATTAAAGAGTCGTTTGTTAAATACAAGAACAAGAAAAGCGTGTTGGGCTTGGGAGAAGAAAGAGAGGATAAAGACCAGAAGCGATGAAAAATGAAGGCAAATAAATAGAGAATGGTGTGAAAACAACAACAAAAAAATGAAAACTGAAAGAAATAAAAAGAAAGACTGAAAGAAAAAGGGAGAGAATCGGACAAGAGGAAAACGAAAATAAAAAAGATGGGAAAAATATGAAAGAAGGAAAAGAGAAGAGGAAATGGGATGGGAATCGGATGAACGGAGGGAAGAAATAGCGAAAGAAAGAAAACAAAAAAACATGAGAGAAATACAGGAAAATGAAACAAAAGAAAGGAAGGGAAAGTCAGAAAAAGAATGTCATTGGTATAGTAAAAATTAAAGAAAAAAGAAAAGCCAAACTGGGAATGAAAATCTATTAAAGGAATTCGGTGAAAGATAAAATGAATGACATATGGCATCATGTTTAGAAAAAAGACTAACTGTGAAGGTAATCAATACTTAAAGAGAATTGAATTGAAAAAAATGAATAAAAACATAAGGTTCTAAAAAAGGAAAGAAACGAAAAACAACACAAAAATAAAACACGACCGAATGGATAATCGGGAATATTGGTTATAGGAAAACAGGAGTAAAAGAAAAGGTTGAAGAAAAAATGGAAGAAAAAAATACCAAGAAGGAAAAATGAAAAAAGTTGAAGGAAAAACAAAAAAGAAAAAAAGTTCCAAAAAAAAAATCGAAGAGGGAAAACAATGAAAGAAAATAAAAGTAAATAATTCTCTCAAATGAAAAAAGAAGAAAAAACAAGGAGCCGTGAATCGAATATATGAAACGGAAGGAAAGATTCCAGATAAGTCCATGAATAAAAATTGGGAACCCGAGAATAAATCTGAGAAAGTTATGAAATAGAATTTGAGCAAAATGAGAAGAAATAATTGAAAAGAAAATAACGTACGTAATAAGAGAGGGACGGTAAATGAGATGACAAGGTAGGGGGGGAGAAGGTGAAAGAGAATGGAGAATCAAAGTGAAACAACGAAAACGAAAAAGGCTGGTCACACAAAAGGAACCGTCAAGTGACCACAAAAATCTCTTATCCGTCTCCTATATGCGTGTGATCAATTAAAAAAAAATGGGAGAAAGGTTACTAATAAATTAGTGATTCATTTTGCACTTTGTTAGGTGGTGATCACTAAAACGGAACAAATCAAAAAAGGAACAAAAAAAAGCGTTGATTTTGTTGGAAGTAATATTAGGGACAATTTTATCGAAAATCTTGCATTGTAAAATTGACCTTCCTTACTCCAAACTCACTCGGGGGGATTGAAGAGGAACGTTTTCTTTTACACATAATAGCGAGCAAAAGTTTTAATATTCAGTCCTCAAGCTTTACACGTGCGGTTCGTATGCCTGATACACACACACACACACACGCACTCACACACACACACACATATATATATATGTATATACGTGTATATATATATATATATATATATATATATATATATATATATATATATATATATATATATATATATATATATATATATATATATATATACATCCAAAGCGAGGCAGTCAGACAAACAAGTACAAGAAGAAGAAGAAGAAGAAGAAGAAGAAGAAGAAGAAGAAGAAGAAGAAGAAGAAGAAGAAGAAGCGAAACTCGAAGAAGAGAAAAGACAATATGAATTTAAAAAAAACAAATGAAAAACAAGAAAAAAGGAAGACAAACCAGAAGATATGCAGGGAAAAATAAGATAAAACAAAACGGGGGAGGAAGGCCATAGTAAGGAGAATTGCAAAAGGAAAGAGAATCTGAATTGGCAGAAGAAACCATCCCAAAGAGTCCCATGAATAAAAAAAAATGTGCAAATCAGAATGTTATTGAATAAAATTATGAAAAGCAAACACTTTGAATATTTGGAAAGAAAAATAAAAAAAAAGTTGTAAGAGAGGAAGAAGAAACACAATTGAAACAGAAAGTCCCGCGCTATTAACAAACCTACAAACAAAGGGAGATAATCGAATGAAACAAAAAAGGACGAGTTGCCGAAAAACCACTTACAGATCTACAAAACTGAAGCCAATATAAAGTCAGGCCTGTTTAGTCACTAAATAGAAACAATCATGTGATTTAGATCATTTTGGCTGCATGCAGCGTTGGGGATGATCAATTAAGAATTTAAAAAAAAATGTGTGATAAAAGAATGTTTATTATTTGCTTTCTGTAGGGCAGCAACATTTAAAAAAGGGCAGAATTGAAAAAAAAAAGAAATAAAAAAAGCGTAAACGCTGCAAGACACAATTTACATTGCAAGTTGAACTAAAAACTAAAAATCTGTTTAGATGGGATTCTGAAAAAAAAATAAATACCAGACATAGTAAAGAATTTATGTTAAAAGGTTCATATTCAAAGTTTCAGCCCTCTAGCTCTATTGGTGCGGCCAGTACGTGTAATGCATTCATACACAGCGAGCCGAACCAATTTGAAAACAGAAGAAACTCATGTTAACAATTTTGGGGATAGTTTCCATTGACAGTTTCTAAAAAAAGAGGTTATCAAAGCGGAAGCCATTATTTGTGGGATGAATAAAAAAGAGTGAAAAAAAAACCAACTCGGAAACCTAATCGCCATTTCAGAAAGCTCTAGAATAGAAAGTCATTTTGGCCGGTTATTACGCATTCATTTAGCGAATGTCTGTACAGCTAGAAAGCGGAAACCTATCACACAGCCGGTTGCTATGTCTGGAGGATGGAGGCGAAAGGTTAAATAGTCAGGGTGGTGCCGTAAATGTTGGTTAATAAAGGGCAAAAACATAGCGAATTGAATGAGAGAAATTACGTGGAAATCCCACGCATAAAAATACAGTCCGTACTACATCAGTAGGGTGCAACTTTATATGTGAGAGAGTAGAATTGTTACGACCAAATCGTGTTGAACAAGCTGCTTCTCGTACGATATGAAGTTAGCTAATGTCCTGCTCGAATAGGTCTTTGATGTGTGACCGTATTGGAATATCAGGTGCCTAAAGTAGTTCGGGGATGAGCAGAGAGACTTCTAGAGATCGATTGCTACACTACGCACAGAAACAAAAGCCATGCCCCCATTCATTACTAACTAAATCAATTCACTGTTCTCACGGTAAAAGATCAGTAATTAATGAATTCTAGGTAGAATTCGTGTGCACGTATATATACAATGAACCCTGTACTCGGAAAGATCTCTGTATTGCATCTCGTGCCAGCCCAATTCAAATAGCCATTTTTATATCAGTTATGTCATTTTTGCCAAGGTGTTAAAATGTTCTTGTTGGTAAGCAGGTCCAAAACAGCACCAAGGTTGAACGTAATCACTTTCAATATGTATTGTAAAGTTGAACTCAAATTTGTAATCTTTGAAGATAGTTTTGGAATTAGCATAGTTTAACCACAGGTTTTCAAATAGAATGTTACTTTCTTAACACCTGGTAAATACTCACTGCCCTTGTACATACACTTTAGGTGACTCACGTTGGTGCTTGGCCCACGTAGATAAATCTGCCAGCCATTGAGAGTAGGATTTATCTCAACTGGCTTACTTGAAATACTTGTCTCATACACGACTACAAAATGCTTGACTAGGGGACTTGCAATTTGCAAAGGTTTGTGATTTAAATTGTCAACAAAAGTATCTTCTATCATCATCATCATCATCATCTACATCATCATCATCATCATCATCATCATTACTCATTGTTCGATATGGACGTACCCCAAGACTTGCTGAATCTCTCTACCATCTTACTCTCCGGATACATTTTTATATATGATTTTGTGAATCCACGCTGTGCGTATAGATATAAAGTCAGTGGTTGTCAATATTCTTGCAACAAGGACAGCCCATTGAAATTTGAATTTCCCATTGGTTTCTAGAATGTCTCTAACCCCTGTTTTTTTCCCCAATATGTTTTACTGTCCTGTGATTTCTTCATGCAATGGTGAGCACGAATGGGGATTCATGCCAGAATAATCGATACTTAACGCTTAGTACGTCGCAGAATTAGACTCGAAATAAATCATTAAAATGTTTGATCTTGAGTGTTGAACTTCTAAGTCCTTATGCCAAACTTAATTCACGTATCTTTGCATCTGAAATCGATAATCACTTGGTGAATCTCTTACATTGCTGAGATTTTCAATTATTGTCACAGTTTTTGTCTCAAAAAGGAAGACTCTTGTAATTGTGTGCTCGATAGTTACTTTCATATTTGACAAAATACTGAACTCTAGTTGAATCGTCATTAGTTTGAATAGTATCACTCAGTAACACAGGAATTAGACTAGCGCATGAGTTTTTACATTCCCATAAGACTGTTGTCGGAGATTAGTTTGCAGCAACCGTAAATCAAAATTCTAATTCATTAATTGTATAATTGAAATTTGCAAACTCTCAAATGAATGCTGCCTAGAATAACACTAGGTATTAGACTGTTTTTTTTTTTTTAATAGTTTTCACTTTAATGTCACATTCTAAAGGCACTTTTAAATCTTCGAAGATGCCGTTACAACGGAGATGTACTGTATTTCAGTCCTTTTAGAATGATCTGGCTTTACAATCTCTTTCAACGTCAGATTGTCCTCTGCTTTGTCGTTGTTATTGTCGTTGTTGTCGTTCATAATTGCCGCAATTATCATTCTCACATTACTTGATTTTTCTGTCAGGAGGATCACGTTGACATCTAAATATTTTATAACCAAATCAAGACTGATTGCAAATTTGTTACAACCGATTCGGCTACAGAGAAATGTTGCTAGCTTTACATCATTAAAACTGCAAACAACTCAACCCTCAATATTTTGTTTCAAATCAGGTTCTCCCAATTAGAAGAAAGAGCTCCCTCCATTCTCTTGAAAACCAGCCAATTAATCCCTCAATTTTTTTTTTCAAACCGGCTTAGCGAGTGTCGGATTCTCTGAATCAAATGATGCAAGATAGAACAAAATGTCAGCGGGAATAGTTTATATCACAGGAATTATTCACTTCATTATTTTCCCCACATAATTCATAGGCAGTCCTTAATTCTTATTCTGAGACAGTGGCGTGGGATAATTAGTAGCACAGAAAATGGAATTGGTGAGTTCAAATTCAGGGTGAGACAGTTTGTATTCACTTCATCATAATGTTTCATTTTTTGTTGCAAACAGTACTAATTCATCTTTTTTTCCATTCTGCTATTGTTAAATAGTAAGGCAAACTACGCTCTTTAGCCATAACTGGCAATCAGTATATGTGACGAACAGCACTAATCCAAAACAAAAGGATAGAAAACTCAAATTCCAAACGGAAAGACAGAAGAATCTAATTCCTGACTGGCCTAAAGATAGATAGGTTCTGTCTCGCCCATGACACATCAATTATGAAAACCATCGCCGATGCCAAGTGAGATTGCAATGGGTCAAGGCAGTGATCTCCAACCCGAGGGCTGGAAACATCCATAGGATTGCCACAGGAGCTTTCAAGAGGATGGATCTTCCCTCCACATAGGCCTTTGGACAGTGTTCCTAGTATGAATACAAAAAAATGTAATACGTTTTGACACTACAGGTACATGTAGTAATAACAAAGATTAAGAAAATTTTGGGAACCATCATCAACAAAATGCCTTTGACCAGAGAATCAGTAAATGATCTGTTTGTTTGACTTATAAATAAATTATTATCCTATATTCTCTGCCAAAACATCAAATCTATCCTTGGGTACTAATCATACGTCTCAACCATTCAAGTGCCTTTATCACTGTACAGTGAGATAAAAAAAAATGTTGAAAGCCATTGGTAACGGTGAAAGTAAAAAGGTTCTTCAACTTTTGTAGTTTTGACTGAAGGTCTTAGATAAGTATACTTACTATTCCCTTTTATCCCCTGGCCCGTCTGTTGTTCCGAGATGGAATTTCTCAATATTCCAAACAGTTATGAACAAGTATCTTAACTTCTGTAGTTTTATTATAACGACCAAGTGCCGATCACATTGTGTGAAATTATCAAAGGGAGTATTAATGATTTTAAAAATCAGTACGTTTCAATTTTATACTGCTGCAAACTAAAACGCAGGGTTAATATTGGTCGGAATATTGATTGTTTTGGGGGATTTTTTTTTAAATATTTGTGTTAATAATTTCTTCCTTTGTTACGAAAGATTCCATTCTCTTTTTATTTGTATATTTCTGGAAAATGTTGGGATGTTTGAATATTGAAATTTCTTATTCAAAAAAGACCGAATATTTCTTGTGTCTTCGTAGAGCTCTGAAAAAATGTTCATTTATGGTAAATTTTGGTTGCCGTTTAATAGTAAGGAACAGACGAGGGGAAAGAATGAAAGGAACGAATTTGTATGCATTAAATTCAATGAATAAATATACAGTCGTGTAGGGCTTGTGGGGCCTTCCATAGGAAAAACTTGTTAACTCCACACAATTCCTGACTTTATCGGAGAGAATTTTCATCTTTGAGAATAATTGAAAAGCGGAAATTAGGAATATTGAGGGAAGAAATATAAAAATAAGAGTAATTTGCCAACCGATTGGAACAGGAATTTGAAAAAGGAATAATTAGATGTATGAATATATGGATTATCATTCTTTTTTGGGTTTTGCATCATAAGGAACCAATATAGATAAGTAAGTATGCAACCATGCATGCCAGGTAGATATGATTGGCATCTTCACCTATCTAGCAGGTTATATAAAAAATATATTTTGGCAAAAGGTGATCAATAATTTAACCTCTATTTTATTCTATCGGCAGATCTACCATTCAGCTCTCGCTATTTCTATTCCCATGCATATGTAAATGGAAAGAACTATATGTGTGTGTGTGTGTGTGTGAATATACATAATATTATATATATATATATATATATATATATATATATATATATATATATGTATATATATATATATATATATATATATATTCTTGTTCATATGTTTATAGATATATATATATGTGTGTGTGTGTATGTATATGTATGTATATATATACATATATATATATATATATTTTATTCATATTATATAAATTTTCAGACCTATCCATCTATCCATCTATATATATATCTATATCTATATCTATCTATCTATATATATATATATATATATATATATATATATATATATATATATATATGTGTGTGTGAGTGTGTGTGTCTGTGTGTGTGCCTGTATGCCTGTTTGTGTGTGTGTGAGCGTACATCCACGTGTCTGTATATATACTTATATACAGGGAATCACTATACGAACAAACATGTTTATGTTTCTTCCCTGTCTTGGGTTCTTCAGAGTGAAATAGACCCATCATACATCAGCCATTGCATGATATTATATCATTCAATATTGTATCCCTGATTTGCATTATGTATACCCTCTTCCACTCTCAAATATGCATATTTATATATGTTTCTTAAGAGAGTGAACAGCATTTCCTTGAATATGGCTTTGTTTAAAAAGTTAACAGGAGTTTTACGACGGAAGAATGAATTGTTATCAACACAAAAAACATGCGATTACTCACATTTTGGGATTCTGAATGCTATGTTCCAGAGGAAAAATTTGGAAATCAAAGTACATTTTCTCATGGAATAAACCGGATATTTTTTACTATTTTGCTAAAATGTTGACCAGACCCCCTTCAACGCAGTTTAAAAGCAAACCTACATTGCTATTTTGGAAAGCATCCAAACTGTTTAGTTAAATAGTCTTAAAGTATATCAATATGTACAGCAATCGATGTATGAGTGAAATTTAGTTAAACACTAGGTCGCCAGTCCTTTCATATATATCTAAAAAAAATTATGCGTATTGAATTCCATCTTAATGATGGCAATACCATCAATATTAAACCTTTTGGGTGATTCGTACACATTAGCAAATACAAACTCAATATTGTTGTCAAGAAACGTTTACATGGACATAAGTAACATACGGTAACCAAGTCCGTCGGCTGCCTACCCTCTTGCTTTCAACAGGATCCAAATCTTACGAAAGAGTTTGCTTTCGCCACGATCAAAGTCTCAACTTAAGAACCTGCTTGCCGGCAGGGACCAGTTTGCAAAACTGTGCCTGCCTGTCTGCCTGCTAACATAGTGAACGTTTAATTCTGTCACATGAAGGAGACTGGACTGGAAACCAATGAAGGTAACTGGGTCAGAGAATAGACGAAACTTAAGTCTACGACAGGAATCAAAAGTTGATCAACCCTTTTTCCCTGGCCTTTAGCCCAACTCCAAAGACTTTTGACTGCCAGGAAACAAAGAGTGATGAGTTGAAATACTCCCTGCAAAGTGGAGGGTCGACTGCGTGTCATACAGGGTACCAGCATTCAATAGCCTATATTAGATCAAAAATTTACATGAATTACAATTCGCGCGCAATAGTAGGGCGTGTGATGGCAAAACTTTCCTGTACACGAGAAGAAATACAATCATAGACAAAAAATACATAGTTTGTGCTGGTTAAAATATATTGAGTAGTAATACAGTACATATCAAATTATTATGCAAGTGCATTTTCCTTTTCTAATTCTCTTCTGGAAATATTCAAATTATCGATACATATATCTGCATAAACTTATCATGTTATACCTGCAAATTGTACACGAATGTATAGGTGGTGAACAATTCGAGATATTTTCCTGCAATTCTTCAATCTTCATCGGGCTTAATCATTAAGCTTGAGTAGGGAATACACTAATCACAATCTGTGTATTGACACTCATACAGAATGAAAGATGTTTAAGCAACCTATAAAATGCATAAAATACCAAAGCCAACAGATTAACAGCATACAATTTTAAAAACCAAAATCTCTGATACGGATTATTTACTTTGAAATGTGAAACCCTTGTCTACAAATTATGTATATTTGTCAATCATCCACTGAGTTAGATGAACTTTGATTTACTTCAGTCATAAGAGAGTTTGTATTTGCCACAACAGTCTTCTTTGCTTACAATCCGATGTCTATCTTCATACAACCTTCTTTTATGGATGCTCATAAGATTCTCAATTGGGTTGAGATAGAGAAAATATAGTGAACAGCCCATTAGTATATCATCTCTTGAACCCATTTTAATTAAGTTGTCGACTGTTCCATTCGCGTTTTGCAAACGGGAGCGTTGTCTCGTATGAGGATGAATTCCAAACGTAACTTGTTCATAAAGCAAGCCCGGGAATTGCCTTCCGGATATTCATTATATGTCTTGGAAGTCATTGTTACTACACCTGGTATACGTTGAGATCTCCTACGATTTCGAGAGAATATGTTTTATAACGTCTCCTCAGTATTTACTGACATCTTAGTCGTAGAGGATGCAATTCTTCCTCAGCAATACGACCAGCAACCCATCCAACTGGATGATAAATGATAGTCCAACACAATCAAGTCAGTTTTTAAATACTTTCCTGGTCATTGTAAACATTTCATTTTGTTCCAGGGCTTCAAAGGCGTCTGAATTTCAGGCTTGACACATCTAGCAACATTTTTCCGGAAAATTCGGCATCGAAATAATTCGGACACATTACCTCGATCAGCATCCTCAAATATAGTTTTGCTGATCGCAGCTAACCATGCACTTAATCTGGAACACTTTGCACTGTGTTATTCCTCTTATCTAATCTTTTACACGATGCACCTCTGGCTTCATAATATCATTGCACTGTTCGATGGTCCCTGTAAAACATGTTGCAATTTCATGGGGTGTATAGTCTTCTCTTAGCTGTGTGACGTTGAACAATAATATTTTTTTAATATTTATGACCAATAACTCATTGGTTTTACAATGGATAAGATAACCAGTAATTTGCCAAACTGAAAAAGCAAAACTATAACAAAAATGGCCACCGTTTGTTTACCACTGCGCAGAATGTCCCCGTTTTCTGGCTACATTGCCAATTTTTATATTCCATTATTTTTTTTTAACATAATGTGAAACTAAATCTATCATAATATGAACCCTTTACATAATAATTTCGCACGCACTGTATATATATATATATATATATATATATATATATATATATATATATATATATATGTATATGTATATATATATATATATGTATATATATATATATATATATATATATATATATATATATATATATATATATATATATATATATATATATATATATATCGCTATTGTTGTATATAATTTGATAGTTTTTCAAATTGATCAGATTTTGGCAGCGACCTGATGCCTGGAGTTCTCGATAAAAATAACTCACAATAATAATAAGCTTAAAACTTGGCAACCATTCATTCCAAGTTAGTAAATATGGAAACTTACAATATTTAATGCAGTGAATTCAATTATTACTGGTACCCTACTAGTTTGGCTTTTTGTCAGATTAAAATACGCTTATTAAATTACTATAAAGAGTAAATATTTGTATCATCAATTTAGATCAGTTTTTACTTTCATTTTGATTTCAGTTAGTTTACATCACATTTTTGGCCTATTTCACTGCAATGAGTAAATATGAATAAATAAATTGAGAGTAAAAAGTAATCAAGATAATGTTGGAAACATTGTATGTATTTTTTACTTAGATATCGATTTAGAGTAAATGTTTGTCAAGTGTTGGCGATGGCCTGATGCCGAAAATTCTCAACAAGGGTAGAAATCACTATTGTTATTATAAATTGGAATCACCCCCCATTGCTGTAAGATTTGAGATATAAATCATGTATAGGAGTATCCATCCGCTTATACTCGAAATATCACAGGGAGGTGAAGACGGCAGTTGCATCACTTCTCTTTATCTACTCTCCTTTATTTTACTTGTGCAATCTAGCATTATCCGTTTCCAGCTTGCCAGGCCCGTTTTTTTTTTAGGCCTCTCTTCACCAAGTACGAATAAATAGGGAAGGATGATGGGCTCTATCCTGGCACAGTAGAGATGAGTACGTGATTTCCACACAGGAATTGTTGCAAAATGAACGAAGACAGTCACAGCCGTATTTTGAACTTGGCTCGCCGATCATATTCTCCACGCTGTTAACCGATCGGTCATGCACACCATCACACTATCGCCCCTTGCACCACAAATGACCTGCTCTTTGCTCATCAATGTTCATGTTCATGGGTTCTTCTGGTCACATTTTAGGGGGTTCAGCCTTGAAATTGAGCATGAATACACCTCTACGCACTGTCTGTGAATCCTTGTTCTTTTTTTAAAAAATGGAATTTTGGGGTTTTCATGATCATCATTGACAAACAGTGCCCACATCTTGTGTAAAGATTTTCAAAATGATTTTAGATAGAAGAATTTTTTCAAGATAGTGTTACATGGAAAAAATATTTCTTTAAGATAACTTGTCTGATAATTCGTTCTGGTGCATGTGTGGGCTACGTTGATTCATGCAAGCTACAGATATTGGAAACCTCTTTGTATGGCAGCAAACCTTAATGCCGCAAGCCAACCGGTCGATGTTTGCAATTCTGGAGCTGTTCTGACGACCTGTTTCAATTTAGAATATTGTTCATGTTAACCTTATCAACTTAATTGCCGCTTTATTGGTTTCAGTTTCTCCCCTATTCATCTTTTATTGCAAAGCGCCATGTGTCTCTTGGCGCGTGTGACTGCCCAAATGCTCGTCAGAAAACAATTAAAGCCAATAGCGATAAAATGTCATTTCATTTCTGTTATTGACATCGACAGTATCTCTCTCTTCTGACGCCCAAAACACCGAACTCAATGAAGATTAATAATAGAGTCTGTAGAGCAGCGCGAAAATAACGGATTTTTCGCTTATCAAGAAGCCATTAATAACTGATTACGTTAAGAGCCTCTGAAGACTAAAAAGTCGACCAGATTCCCATCACTTTGAAAGGTTGAAGCAATGGCTGAACATAATTGAATCTTATCATCTAAAAGGCCATGTCACTTTTTGTTTGTTTGTTTGTTTGTATGTTTGTATGTTTGATATCTGTGGATCTGTCATGCTAAGCCAAACAGGAAGAGAGGAAGCAGGTAACAAAATACCCATCACCTTCGAATTTTGAAGCTTTGGTCACATGTGTATGACTGATTATATAAATGTTGTTTTTTTGTGCGTGTCGGTAATCAAATATCTGATCTGTCCAGGACGGTCTGATTAATAATTATTTTTAACAACTAATCATTTTTGTTTTGTTTCCAAGTATCACTGCCATGAATCATAAATATATATCTGCTTCATTCTATACCGTTACCAAGCAGATTGAAAAATAGAACAAGCCATTTAAAAAAATGTATTCAAAGTTGTTCAAAAATATAGAAAGCTAATTGAAAATACAAATAATCGATCAAAAAAAACAGCAAACACATTTTCAGAATTACGGCTAGCAAATAGATAATAAGGCCAACATACAAAAATATGTGGAGAAAATCAAAAAAATATGGAAGGGCAAAGGTGAAAAATTAGCGAAATGAATCGATGAGGAAGTGTAATTACACTTATACAGTTACAGAATTACAACGACCTGAATTCTCTTGGGCCGATATCAAAATAATTGATATTTGCAACAAGAATCGCTTCAATACTTCCAAATAGATCCTCGAATTATTTTTTTTTTCCTCGCCAAAGAACTGATGGGGTGGAATTTTTGTTGTTCTTTGACAAACCAAAAGTTAATTCGTTGAAGCAAACAATCGCTGCATTCTGATAAATAACGAAATGATGCATTACCCGCCAAAGATATTGAAAACTATTCAGCATATCTGAAAACAAGCACATTGAGTGAAAAGAATCAGAAGTATGGATAACTTAAAATGAAATAAAAGACAGGTCTAGTTAGTTACTCAATAGAAACCATACCATGCCAACGTCTCTTTGCAGCATGCAGTCGTGGTGATCAATCCCAAAATTGTAAAAGGGCTTATTAATGAACAACTTACTTCTTGCATTTGTTGTTGGATCACGTAAACGGCGGAACTTTCGCACAAAAAATATGAATAAATAAGCGAGCCTAATCCGGCTAGGCAAAAGTAAGGGACAAATCTAGCATGAATTAACATTGCAAATCCCCTCGAAAAAAGTCCCTTGTGGGCACAATAATAAGTAGATGTTAAAATATTCAGTCCTTCAGTTTGTATGCCCAACCTGATACATACATATATACAAAGCCAGCCAAACCAACTTAAAGACTGAAAATAAATATGTTGACAGTTTTACTTTACGGTTTTCTAACTGAAAAGCACTCAGAGAGCGTGAACCATTGCCTACACTATACACTAACAACGATAATCGATTCAGATATAGCTAGATAGAGGGGAAGTAACTGGGTTTTTCACTTTCTATAATTCAAAACA
Source organism: Thysanoteuthis rhombus (assembly GCA_963457665.1). Taxonomy (NCBI): domain Eukaryota; kingdom Metazoa; phylum Mollusca; class Cephalopoda; order Oegopsida; family Thysanoteuthidae; genus Thysanoteuthis; species Thysanoteuthis major. Next base: position 2,684,039 of record OY735207.1, read on the forward strand.
AAGAAACATATACTTAAACTAAACCCGGTACAGTTTTCTAGTTGGGTGGATAAAATAAAGCAGAATAGACTGCCTTAGATCAAACTATACTGACTAAAAAAATGGTAGATTAATAAGTACATTGAATCACGAAAAGATTGGCAGAACGTATTGTACAATAAACTGTGAAGGCACAAACATAAGTGCATACCCAGAGGTTATTCGAGGGAGGTCTTTTTCTCACACAAAGATGGTGTTGGAACGAATGAAGATGGGAAATGAGAGGAAGAAGAGCGGAGAGGGAAAATACGGAGAAAAATGCTGGAAATGACGAGGGGGCATATGGAAGAAGAAACATCCACTCTAACTGATTAATCACTCTTTTGTGATGGGTGAGAGTCATTGAGTGCACGGGAAGACATTTACTGAGGGAACTTTTTATGTTTTAATGGCAGGTCTATGATGAATGCTGAAAATTAATTAAATTGTTGTATGTTCCTGGAGTAAATAACATTGCAATGATTACTGGAAGTGACCTGGAATCAAACAGACATACACACACGCACATGCACATATTCATCAATCATTATATATATATATATATATATATATATATATATATATATATATATATATATATATATATATATATATATATATTTATAAATATATATATATATATATATATATATATAAATACATATATACATATATACATTTATATATACATATATATATATGTATATATATGTATGCATATATATATGTATATATATATATATATATGTGTGTGTATATATATATATGTATATATATATATATATATATATATATATATATATATATATATATATATATATATATATATATATATATATATATATATAGTACCTGTGAAAATAGCTGGATTATTTAATTACGTATGTATAATAATCGTTGTCTTGGATGAGATTCTGTGTATATCCATTGAGAGGTTCTACACACACACACACGCGTGCGTACATGTATGTGTGTGTGAGGCAGTGTTAATATATACTCTATGTTTTATGTGTGTAAAATTATGAATATTTTTCTGTGTGTGTGCACAATAAAAAGTCATGTGGAATAGCAAAAGCTAATGTTGATTTAGTGTCATGCATATTGAATTAAATCAACATTACAGGTTTTACAATTCCTTACCTAAATGTTTGGGGATTCACAAGAAGATGAAAAGTTTAAATAATTGCTGAAGTAAGTTTGTTAAATATGATAATCATCAAATAAAATATGCTGTTTTAAATAAATGAGCCTACTTCGAGAGTCAGATAAATAGAGAGATAAACACACAGAAAAATTGATAGAATGGTAGATAAATAAATGGATAAATCTAAATTAGAACAGACACGGTGAACTAGCTTGTGTGCAAATCAGCTAATCACCTAAGTAAGATAGATAACTAAACTAGGAAAGTAGATATCCTGATTGATTAAGTTATTGATTACTACACTCAAAGGTGATCAAGAAATCCAAGATACATACCAAAAAAGTTTTGCATAAGAAGACAAGAAAAAATGTGTTGACGTTGATGAAAATAAAGTTGGAGTAGATAAGAAATAATGACTCGTATTAACGGAGGGAAAAACCTGATTAACGAACTAATGAGAGAATTAATCTGATAGAATGTGACAGCTGGTAAGGATTGATATGACAGCTCTCTTGCATTCAATACAATTCATATATATATATATATATATATATATATATATATATATATATATATATATATATATATATATATATATATATATATATATATATATATATACATTGAGACAGTGAGTGTTTCGTATCATCCTTGGTTGCGTGTAAGCATATTAAGACTTCTAAACAATTTTTGGATGCCAATTTGTTTATAACGATAAAATAACCTCAAAAACCAAGATAAGATAGGTGGCCTTGACATACGAGGTCTTTACCAGACAATCAATGACCAAAGCTAGTTTGTTCGTCTCAATTTTTGATATCCTATCCAAAGATCGGTTTATATCTGAAAGATCAGTGGAAGTACAATGGTTCAGTAGTTACAAGCATGGATGAATAGGAATTGTAATAAATAAGAAAAAATGACTCATCATCGAAATCAATAATTGAATAACCGTAGCTCCAAAATTCCGTCAGAAATTGAATACGGTCTTCACACATTCTATTTACGGAATTTGAAAGACATTTTAAAAAAGAATTAAAAAGAAACTAGTAACAAAATGTAAATTTTATTAATAAACCTAACCTGCCAAAATATGATCCCCAAAAGAAAAGAAAAAGGCTTCTTTCATTCAGAAAAAAAAATTCTAAGGAGAGGTTTAGTGAAGTACTGATGTTAATTTTTAAGTGTATAGACAAAGCAGTATGGCCAGGGAAGCTGTAGCACACAAAGAAAACACCCATTAAAAAGGATAGAGCCTGTTCGCTATTTTGTTTGCTACGCTTGTTAAACACTTGCAATAATGAAGGGAAATCCAATAAAGAAATAACAATTCATTGCAAGGTTGTGATCAAATTTGACAGGTGATAGAAGACTTGCAGACATGATTTCCCCTTCTTATTAATTCAAAATATATCATCGTTAGCCGTAATAAGTTCCCTGCTGGACAAAAGCCTTTCCCATCTCTTATATATATATATATATATATATATATATATATATATATATATATATATATATATATATCGAGTTTTCTTGAATGCTCACGGTATATATGTATATATATATATTAGGAAATTCTGCAAATGTATTAAGTTTGATTTGTGATTTTTCTATGTGGCACCTCGTAGAGCCTTTCCTCGTATTTTTTAAAAATTCCTTTGCATTCTTAGTTCAATATGCTTCTATTAGTAGGCTTAGTTTCCACACACACACACACACACACACACACACACACACACACACACACACATCTTGCTTTATATTCACATATATATTGATTGAAAGGGAGACAGGAGATGCAAAAAAAACGATTCATGTATAACTGTCGTGTCAGAAAATTTCGATTTTCAAATTCCGGTATTTTGATATTTTGTTCCTTTTAATGACGTACACCATGGAACAAAGCTCACAGAGGAATAATTCTTCACTCCGTTCAATGTGTCAAACAGTTGTTGGAAACATTTGAAATCTCAATGTGCAAATTGAAAAAGATCTCATTTAGCATATTTCATTATCTATTTTTTCATTTTGTCCCATTTTCTGATAAGGCCTTCAAAACTGAAGTTTTTATTTTGTTTTGCAATAACTGCTGGATGCTTATCATAAACAAATACTTATCACAAACGAATTGTCGGTGTAAGAGAGAGTCTGAGGCGATTGCAACATTTTTTCAGCATTTCTCTCATTGGCTCAGAGTCTATCGGGACTAGACAAATCAAATCTTTTCATATCAAACTAAAATCTGTCTGCTAATTACTCATACCCTTCAAAGATTTTCCATACTACCGAATGTTCACAGTATTTATTTGAATGGAAGAAGTGAGATATGGCACCCGTCCCAAACCTTGGGGTCAGTCACAACAATGATCAAAAACGGTTGCAACATGTTAATAATACATAGAATTATACTAATCAATTATTATTCCCTGTCTCAGAAGGTGAAGAATTCTGGAGATACGTGCTGTTGATAAGAATATTAAAAAGTCATTTATATCTATATGCATTTGTTTGTTTGCGCATAAAACATACACATACCTCGAGTACCAGCTTTTGCAGATACTATTCATTCTCTCCATATTTCTGTGTTAGATTAGAAAAAAATGGAAGTTTACAATAGGACAGATTTTCATTGGACATGTATTTGTTACACTAACTGATATTGTTTCAAAAACTGATTTTTGTCACACTCCTGTGAATGTGAATAGAAGTTTCCTAAAAAGATCACAAATTGCTCGTAATGATAATACAATTTTTCTCTGCCAAGGACTTTCACATCCAGCTTACTTGGAGTACTGAAACACAAAGTGTCAAGTTTACTTTCGAGGAGAGTACCCAACGGTAACTAATTCTCTCATATATATATATATATATATATATATATATATATATATATATATATATATATGTATATATATATATATATATATATATAGTGATCATTGCTGTTACTGTTAGGCAGTCTTGTCTGGTTACCTAATACACATATGCGACAGACAGGATATAATGAATTGTTTAGGTTGAAATATACTGGTTTGTGTTCGGTGTCTTGCAAGTACATGGCTGTTAGCTTACGGACAGTTACAACAACTTGGTGTAACCAGCCATTATAAAACACCATTTGCTTGCAAGATTCAGAGTCACCCTATACAAAGCCCAGGAGTCACTCCAGTAATATCAGGTTCACAAAATATTTATTGACCATAGATTCAAAAGATAAATATTATATGCACCTGGGAACCATTCTGGGGGAAGACAGTTTCCGAAAACATCTGTTCGGGGGGAGATGTTTGAGTGGAAATTGCAACAGGTTGAAAGAGTGGATGGCATTCACTAGAGATAACAAATCGTGTTCTGTCTGGAAAATCTCATCCTGGTGGAACCAGTTGATGATGCTGCTCTGAACAATTTCCATGGTAACAGAGATAGAGAAGTGCCAGGCTCGCTACATTATATCGATGGGAGAGTGGTTTGAGATATGTGAGTAGCGCATCAACTTATATACTCTGGGCGGTGCCTGTCTAGATGTGTGAGCAGTATGCCATTCTGGGACATATCTCACTCTTGTAGAGAGACAAGATGGCAGATCAGATCATATATTTCATGGAGCAGTATAATGGGCCCAACATTTTTGCTGCACGCACGACAGTAAACGAGACATGAGAGGTCCACCTTAAGTCTTGAGGCCAAGTTTTTATCAAAACATTGGTCCCCTTTTAGAGTGGCTCCATCCATCTGGATTGAGGGAAACTGAGAGGTGTTGTAATGATGATCGAGAGACAGAAATTTGGTTTCAGTTCTCTTGAATGATACAAGCCATGTTTTTCCCCAACCCAATTGGGTGATCAGATGTTATGTTCTGGTGGTTAAAGTCCCAAGAATAATCCTTATATCACGTGATACCTCGGCAAAGTACCACAGGCAAATATGTTAGCAAAATATCGGATGATATTGTCAAGAGGGCCATTTATGAATATCAGGGAGAAATTTGGTCTGAAAACAGATCACCATCATTGATATCATGCAGCCTCAAAGACTGGTCATTAACAGCCACCCGCATGGTCTCCTCAGATCGACATGATCTTACGATTGAATATACTCTGCCAAAGATGCCATACTTGGTGAGTTTTTTGGAAAAATCCTTGGTCAAAAGTCTCGGAGATACCAAGGATATTTGCATGTGCGTCAGAGCTGCCATTCAACACTATGCTGATTCTGTGGGTGACAAGATTTGGGATGTCCGCTGTGGATCTGGAAAGATATGCAAATCATAGCAATCAGAAGTCATAAATCAACTTTTTACGATGATCGATTCATGAAAACAGTCAGGATAGTATTACATATATATAAATCATGGAAAATTACTTTCTAACTCCCAAAAACGCTTTTTTTTTTCAATAAATGCAGAAGCTGATGTTGAATATGCTTTCTGCACTTGTGCAGCCAGGGATGTAACTTTGTGCGCACCGAATGCGTGTTATCACTTTAGCCTGTTTCTTATTGCTTGATGAGGACTTATTGCTGTCATCCCCAGTTTCCCTTACTAAAGATTTCAGGTAGATTTTTATTTTGTAACAATCTCGAGTGTTGCATTGAGGTTTGGGACTGCTAAGCTAAGTTAACGAAGAAAACCATTTTCCTTTTTCAATTGCATAATTTAATTTTAATTGTCTTATATTTGCAGGTAAGTATTTGTCATTCTTCGCCACTGTACATCATGAATCATGTCCTTTGACGTCACAAGTGAGTATTTGATGAATTATTTATGTATATAGAGAAGGTGTTAAATAATGTGATCAACGATTTAAGATCAAAGTGATGATCGAGGTAAAGATATATACATGTCGTCCCCGATTCAAACATGTCAAGGGCTAGCGTGGCGGGTTGAAACTCAAAAATTGTTCACATGAAGAGACGTTTTGTATAAATACTTATAAATCAAGGAACTGTAAAGCATTTGAATATCATTAACAATGGCATTTAGTATGCACATTCAAGGTAATCATTTACATAAATATGTATGTACCCATATTCTACTTCACCTTACAATAGTTTAATTTCGCTGTATTGTATTCATATAACCAAAGCATACCCTAGAGGCAAGTGGAAGCATGTCTCCTGACCCTTTCACATTGTATGCATGGACGTATTGGAACATTTTGGTCAAGAGAAGCAGTGGGCTTGATTTTTTCTAAAATTTTCTGGCCTGAATCATGCAGAATTATTATAAATATTTGTTTATATGATTTTTTTTTCTGATAAAGGTAGTTGTTTCCTTTTTTTCTTGTCCCTTCTCTTCTTCATCTCCACTTTTATTTCTTCCATGGATCTATTCATTCCTCATTTCAAGCGATCACACAAAACCAACCAACGTCATCCAATCATTACAAGAGAAACACTTCCTACTGCGCCTTGACAGTACGGCTGAAATCCGGAAGTGAAGTGACAAGTTAACGGAAGCGAATGACGCACAATATTCACTCCAAGTATCTCTTTTGACATGAGTACCACCATATTTGTTCAAGATCTTTTTTCTTTTTTAGCTAGGGGCAGGCTGACCTGGTTCAGCAGCAGAATGCAGCCCCTGGATACTGAAATAGGTTTTTTCCACAACTAGCATTTTTATTTTTGAAAAAGATGGCTCTTTACAAGTGTCCATAACAATCTTCTTTTCATTTTTATCAGTTTTCTGACAACATATACTATAGGTTCCTTCAGTTTTTAAGTCATCTTAGCTGGCTAAGTATGCATTTATCACGCATATAGACCTTAGCAATGGAACTAAATGACTGAAAATTCAGAAGTTTTATCCCTATGCCAAGCAACAAATACTTCATTTTATGTCTAGAAAATCCCCCAAATACGTTTTAAATGGTAGCTTCAATTCGAAATATAGGTGTTTGCAATAGTAAACCTTTATTCTATGTTTAGACATTAAATAAGTAACTATCCAGACATATTTTCCTTTACTTTATCTTCAGCTTATAATTAAATCACCACTCATGGGGTCCATAGTTATTTCATCTGCCCACATCCATTGTAGCTCAATCACTTGAACAGTTTCCATTGTCCTCATTCAGCTTGCCAGGCCAATCATATCCTTTCACCAAATAAGGGGACATTGGTAGTGATTGGCCACGCTCTCTCACAACATTGGAAGAAGAGCTGAGATAGATACATTCATTCCCCAATTTTTCATTTCATGGAGCCAGTAGAGAAAAGGAACAGAATTGGGTTGAGAATTGCAGTTGTACACTTACAGTTATGCCCATCTAGTTCGCTGTGGTATCAGTCTGTTCTAACTGCTATACAATTACTTTCAAGTTTAAACTTAGTATAAGTCCATTTGTGAGACATCTGTTCTCAATCATAAGACAGAATAATTGATAACCTTCAATTCATCAATATTTTCTATGGTAATATTAAGATTATCTGTAAAATTCCTAATGGTATTTAATTTAGCTCTGCATATAATGGATCATGTGAATGTCGACTTGGAAAGCCTGCATGAACATAAGAAAAGAATTACACAAATAAGTTACGCGACTAAAAACGAAAATCGGCAAATGATTCTGAGAAGAAACATGGTAGAATTGCTAGTTTTCTCACTTTTTTTGCCCCGAATTCTTGTATACAATCGTAATATATTACGGAATGTACATGATTCGATTACTGTGATTGCATTGATAAGCTTAATAAAGATTTCTTTTCTTTGGCGAAATATTTGTGTAACATCATGAGATTCTTTCTTCATTCAATTTGTGACGTTCATGCAAATTGTAGATTTAGGGGTTATTTTCTTATTATGTAAACACAGGGATTTCGTTTGTGAAACATAGATCCAGGCATTATTTTCAGGAAATGAACAATAAGAATGAAAAAAAAAGTCCTTTGTTTTATCTATTCCCCCCCCCAAAAAAAAAATTATTGTGTAAAAAGGCATGAATGATAAATCAGGAAGACAAACAAACGAGCAGATTAATCAGGGAAGACTTACGACCGAATTACGTTGGATATATCAGTTATCGTACGATCACCGAGGTTAAGCAACGTCAATACCGGTTAGTACTTAGGAGGGTGTCTCCCTGGGAATATCAGGTGGTGTAAACAGCTAGTGGTCATATAAAGAGACTTTTTTGGTGGTTCCAGTAATCTTTTTAGGGAGGAGACCGATTGCTACACTAAAATCCAAAAGTCCTTTAACCTTACCCCAACCTTGAGCACTCTGATTGTCCTTGCTGCAAGTAACAAGAATCCAAAAACTGAAAATTGATGTGAAAGGCAAACAGAAAGGAAAACAGATATTCTGATCAGTGAAAAAAAATCAAAGAACATAAGCACACTTGTTTGGTAACTAAGTTGTGTATTTTAAAACGGTACCAGATGTTGGCGTTCAAGTCCATGTTACATAAGCCATGATTTATAATGCTGATGTTGAAGGCAGACAGGCAAGGTATATGCTTTTTTTTTCATTTAATCAGACCCAACTGGGATTCTCCACAAGCTCCAGATTTATTCGGAAGTTGTTAGGAGTTCTGAAAGAAAAGAAATGATTCGATAACTACGTTTGCATTGATAGTTGAAAAAATTCTCTATCCAAAAAATTAGTGTAATATCCTGGGATTCTGTCTTGAATCAAAGTGATTTTCTTACGCAGTTGGGGTTTATTTCCCTGGCAATAAAGAAATAAACATTCAGGGGATCATGTACATACGGCTTTTTTAGTGAGAAAAACCTTGAATGCAGTGTTATTTTATATCATAATACAATACATAGAAACTGTTTTGTTTCACAAATCTGAAGAAAAATGCCATGTAAAAATTGTATTAAATGGACATCAGGAAGAAAAAAAAAGAGATGAACGAGGGAAAAGAAAGAAACATTTTTAAAGTACCCAGACCCACAAAACTGTGTTGTTATATAACCGCTTAAGATGTCTAGAAATATAGGGTGGGAGAGAGTGAAAAAAAGGGTTGAATTAGACTTTATAACGGAAGAAAGTTCAAATAGACAATCGATGTACACACAGGGTTTTCGTTTGAGAAGTGTGGATTTCAACAAATGATTGCTTTGAAAGAATAAACTGAGAGAATATTGGGTGACATGACATTGAAAGAAAATGTCAGAAAGTCTGAATGAATTTGTCAAACTCCAATTTTTTATTCCCCGAAAATACTTTGTTATATTTTTTTTTTCATTGTACATTTGCTGAAGGCTCTGATAAACTATGAAAGTTGAAAGAAAAAAAAAATATCTATCAAACGTATAGAACAGTATGAAAAGTCACCTAGAAAAAATCGATTGACAATTAAACCAATGAGGGAAGTGTTACGATCACATTGCATTGGACATAGTCGTTGTCATACCGAAGTTAAGTGATGCCGAACCAGGCCTAGCCTAGATGGGTGACCGACATGGTAGACCTGGTACCGTAAGCAGCTGAGGATGATATAGACAGCCTTCCGTAGTCGTCCAGTCAATGGTTCTAAAGAGGAGACAAAGCTGTACACTATTATCAACAAGACATATCAAAGTACCTCTCAACCCAACCAGTGGCTTAGCTGCAAGCGACAAGAAATAAAAGAAAAAATTCTGAGTAAATACAACGAAGGCATGAAAGGTAAATCAGAAAGAAAGAAAAAAAAGGCTAGATCAGTTAAGAAGTAGTAAAAAAAAAAAATTGGAACTCTTGTCGAAGCCCCGGAGAGGTAGAAAAATGAGTTGAGGGCAAAGTGTGTTAATATGAAGATTGATGTGAGTGTTAAATAGATTAGTCAGGGGAGATAAACAGTGCTTGCTTCCAGGTAGGCACACGCTGACAAATGATTGAAGAGATGTTGCGTTTTTTAGAGGCATAGAGGGAGAAGATAGAACAAAAATTAAAGAACGAAAAGGCGCGAGAGAATCGGCTGTGGGCGAAGAAAGACACTTGGGGGAAGAATGCGTGTGATTTCTGGAAGTGAATAAATCAACATGTGAATCAATTTATCTAACTACAATTGAGCAATCTCTCTCTCGCTCTCTCTCTCTCTCTCCCTATCTCTCGCTCACTCTGCATTTGTGTGTGTGTGTGTGTGTGTGTGTGTGTGAGTGTGAATGCTCCGTGATTAGCCAACAGCTGGACATTGTAATAAGTTGACATTCACCATATATACTGATCAGCACCCAAGGCATTGAAGTGTCGGGTTTGAGTCTGCTGCTATCGAAAAATATGAGGAAGCCAAATAAATTGCAAATGTTAGATCTTCCATCTAAAATTATTTATCTGAATCTGAGTATGAAATATATAAATTGACAGAGGATCTAAAATTAGACGTAAAATATCCAAAGTGACATATCTGGAGGGAAGCAACCGAGATACTTCGAAGCCGCAGTTTGGTACGTTAGATATAACATTATTTTGCAAAGCAATTACGGCAGTCTATTCCACACACCATTCCAGTCCTTTCCAAACATACAACTTTGAAACAGGCTATACAACAGGAGTATAAACCAAGTGATGGTCTATATTTTCTGTCTGTGACATTTTTCAAGAGAAATAATTTATAAATTGTGATTATTGAGTAGCCTCGTTTATTTATGTAATTTTATATGTGTTGTACAAAATGACAATTCTTTCATTAATTTTGAATCAAATATTCTTTCTCCAGTAATGTTGCCAGTAGCCTTTCTACCTTTTACATTTACTGTTTTGGGGGTTCCCAGTTCTGTTAAAACGGATTGATGTACAGCAGTGACTGGCTTGAGAGGAGGGAATCATCAAGTAAAACATTGGGAAAATTAAAAATTAGGTGTCATCTTACCCTTGACAGCCTGACGAATACGCCAACTAATCTGCAACCACTGCATTCTATACGAATTAGATTCATTTATTTATTCATGAAAATTTAGAAAACACATCTTCATTTTACTTGAACATTAAAAAAGAGGCTCATAATTACAAAATATACATTTAAAAAATATAATGCAATGACTGAACATTAATGTTACTTTCATTTTCCATGGCACAGGGGGAGTGTAGTTTTACAATGATCGCTAAAATAAATCAAAATAAAAAATATGTAAAAAAAATATATAGCAGGATGAGTGTGAATGGCAAAGTCGATAATCGAATCCTCATCCCAAATTTCCGTGGTAGATAATCAACCTGTGTGAGAAATGACTAACTGTTTGGCTAAGTGCATTGACATTGGAGAGGATTTAGATAGAGAGATAAATAAATATATCAAAAAAGATATGAAACGTATTTTTTATTTGATCGAAAGAAAAATCCATAGATCTTCAAAAATATCTATTTGGTTCTCGCTTACTGAATAGCCCAACCTTTCAGAATTTTTCATTGAAATACGTGGAGAACTTTGAAAAATGTTTTGTAGACAGAACTAATTGCAGTGCATTGAGAGGAACTGTAAAAATATGTCCTATCCTAGTTCATCAAGTCTTCCATAAAATTTCAAAGAGTTTTTGATGATACAGTTTGAACATAGACGGATACGTGAGTGAATTCATATACCCCTACCAAATTAATTAGAATAGAAGAGTTCAGTAGATGTGGCTGACATACTTATGACAGACTAACTTACAACATTCTCGCAGTAGACTAGGGGAGACTAACTTATTGATATCATATGTTGAATTGCAAGTTAGTAAACTCTGAAAGGAGAAAGAGGAAACTAAAAAATAAGTCTAGTTAGGCAAACTTTTGGTAGAACAGGCACAAACCTCCAAACGAGAATATTCCATGACTTTCAAAGAAAAGGTCTACAATCAATGCATCCTCCTGAGAATGACCTGTGCAGCTAAAACATGGAACCTAAGCAAAAGATTGACATTCAACCTGAGAGCGATACAACATGCACGAGAAAGAATCATGCTGTAGTTCTCTTTTCACACTTTTCTCTAAGTGAAACTCTGTCTTTTGTGCAGCTACACAGCAACAAAGACTGGAGGTAACACCACTGACAATTTTCTAAAATTTAAGTCCTTATTGCACCAACAATGATATGACATTGTCTCCCGTCAACCGGTTAGGGGTAACATTGTGATAATTCAAAAGCTTTTAAAAAGAACAAAATCTCATTAGTACTAAGAACAAGGGTACTCAACAATGCCTCTCTCAAATAGTCACCTATGTAGCTGGAACATGACACAATAAAGATTAACCTTCAAACTGAGATCATGCACAGGTAAATTCATTCTCAGAATGACATGGAGAGATCAAAGAAAACACAGTAGAGAAAGCATGAATTTGGTAATGTTTGAAAAACGTTAGACTGCTGCTGGACGCCACGACGGACAAAGTGTATTCCCAGAGATCATATAAGAAACAATGGTCAGCTTAAAATTGCGTGGAAAGCTAAACAAAAGTATTAGATCTAGAAAGACGATGATATAGAAGTCTGGCAAATCTATATTCAAAGACAGAAATCAAAAAGCTGAGGATGGACTTGGGATATTGTTCCTGCTGATGACTAACAAATATCTTAGCAAGGGCACTATTCCCCATTATTTGGCTCCTGTGAGACTTTTGCGGTCGAAAGCAATTTTGTTCCTTATTGTCATATTTTTTTGACCAACATAAACCTTGGGCTGCATTTCAATCGATGCATAAATATGGTGAACTGGACCGAAAAAAAAGCGGTTTTCTACATTCTTCAATAAACTTGCTAACAGAATCAAATCAAGAAAATGCTTTAGACAGAAAATACACACAGAAATGGAATCGTTCCTTCATTATCTCTTGATTGTTTGCATTCTTGCATGCACCGACATGATTGATGATAGCGATAATTATGTAGCTAAATGTATTGTGAGATACAATATGGAAATCTAGAATGATATAAACATGAATCATAGAGAGTAATATATTATTGAGATTTATAGATAGATGGATTGATGCATACTAAGCATTCGTGGAGCCGCGTATTCCGTACGTGTACCAGAAGTAATCATCGAAAAGATTATCTAAAATCGTATTGAAAAATAAATCTTTTGTATAAAATTATCTGGGAAAATATCTTCAATAATAATACTAAAATAAATACTGACACAACATTTGGGTTTTGTTGGACTAAAATCACCACACAGACCCTCTAAAACACTGCTTTGAAAAAAAAAGAAAAGTTTTTAGACGGTGTGTAATTTTGTACTGATGAAGACTTACAAGGCCATAATTGCAAAGATTCAGCGAGCGACGCCCAAACAACCACACACATACACAGAGAGAAGAATCTGTAGCCCATCTGGTTAGATGATTGGGGTTATTTTGATGGCTATCGGGTTTTGATAGATACAAAGGATTGAGATGTTTTAATTTGTCACCCAGTCGATGTTGTGTCCTCAAGGCGCTGTCAGTCTCAGAAATTAAAATCACATTCTTAAGTGAGATCAGTTAGATCAAGATGAAATGTGGAAAAATGCCTGGAATCGCAAATATCAAATCAGATGAATCTTGACATCGGTGAATACAGTTACTGAGTAAATAATACCTTTAATTCCCTTGCGTTTATTTCTAATGTTCTTGTTTTGTCCAGCAAAAAAAAAAAATCGTGAGAAAGGGAAATCATTTTGATTCTGATCGTGTTTCAGGGCAGTGTTTCTTATTCCTCAAAAACTATGAAGACTCGATATAGGTATTGAAATACAGTACTACCAAAATGTCCTATCTGAAATGATACCGAAAAGAACTCTTTGATTAGCGATATAATGATGATGATGTGAGATTTGCAAAATCCGATACTAATCATTTAATTTCCATCGATTTATCTGTTTATGTCTATCTATCTATCTATCTATCTATCTATTTATCTTATCTAATCTATCCATTTCATCTGATGTATCCTCTTTTCAAAAAGCCTTTTAGTTCCGTTTTTTTCATTTCATTCAAAACGGCGTATTGTAACCTGAGGTATTGAATTAAGATAACTCTAAAATGCGCTAAGCTGAAGAATGGATTTGACGCCTGACTGCTATGAACGTAGTGGAAAGCAATTTGCTTTCTGGCATGGAAAATAACTTGTCACACGGAATCAAATAGTGTTTTATTATGCCGAATATGCCTTCATTAACAACAATCCTACGTCATTTATAGCTGCTCTTAGCCTGAGCAGCGCCGGGCATACTGCTAGGGCGCTCAAATGCCATGAAAAATGGCACACTTTTAGCGTAATTTGTTGTTCGATATGGACTACGCTGATGCACTAAGCATTATATAATTGAATGATTTATTAGCCGCAAAGCACGAATCGACATCCAGGTTGGAGCAGAAGTGAGACAGTAGTTAATAAAGGGAAGTAATCATTTATTATCAAAAAAAAAAAAAAAAGAAAATGACTTGTCAGAGTTTACAAAATCATATCTAGCCATCCTGCATATTATCATCAAGCCACATGGGAGAAATAATAAAAAAAGAAATTTAAAAAAAAGTCTGGTTACTAACTCAATAGAAACCATCACGTGACCAATGTCTTTTGGCAGCATACTGTAATGAGGGTGATCAATTGAAAAACTGGAAATATATGGTGATGTATGAATGAGTTATTTCTCTCACCCTCATTTAGTTATTAAGAAGTCAGGGTTTCCCCAGAACAAGCCCAAATCCACCTAAACATAAATTGAGGGACCAATTCAACATAAGGTTACATCGTAAATGGAATTGACTCTAAAAAAAAATTATTTGGGAAAAATTTAAAAAAAAACAAAAAAGGTTTGTTCAAGATATGATGAGGATTGATGGTTTGAATTTTCAGCTGTGTTGTTCCATCGGCGAGACCTGCTCCCCTGACACGTATCTAGCTAGCTACATAGATAGATAGATAGAAGGATGGATGGATGGATATGAACAGATTAATAAAAAAGAGTGGATAGATATCAACTGAGATGGATAGATAGATAGATAGATAGATAGATAGATAGATAGATAGATAGATAAAGCCACTAGGAAAAATGAGAAAATATTCAGACAATTCTGGTTGACAGTTTCTGATAACAGAAAAAAAAAATTAATTTACAACACTGGTTCAAAATGCCGATCGTTCCTTTCAATGCAATTAATGACCAGTTTTTTCTTTCAGTCTTCCACGTCAGTATAGTTCTGCAATTGAACCAGTTGGAAACGGACGATGATAATATCTGTTGCACCTTTTCTTTTATTGCTACATTGAAGCATTCTCACAAACGTCAGCCGGCTTCACTTTCATTTTCTATTTTGAAAAATGTTTTTGGCACAAAAATTCGCTGTTCGTTGCTGACAATGCTCATCGACGTTCTACATATTCATCAAACTTGACCGAAAGATTTTCTGAGATGAAAGAGAAAAGAAAATTCAACTATTGTTTAAAGATTTCTTATATAACGTAATACAATTGACCGTCTATTGCCTCTGCCCAAATCTGTATATTAGAGTACTGGTAATACTAGAGACGGAACAGGCATATGGTACTGGTAAAAAAAGGTAGTCGCCTAGGGTGCAATTTACCACGGCGAACATGTCATGTAATGTATCTGAGACGGATACAAATTGCAAAAATAGGAAAATGAATAAATTTTGAAAAGTTAGAGAATGATGTGAAGTCAGATTTTTCAGAAATTTCTGACTTGAATAATTGCTGATACTCTGAAACTGAGGGAAAATTATTTGTAAATGAAATTTTCATGACCGAAGACAAGTTTAGTCAAGCTTAGCTATTTTAATGAGATAGAGTGCACGCAACAATTTCAATCTCGAGAGGAACGTAATAATGATTCAGTTTAGTTCGTCAGATGATAATCTGAAGTTCTCATGCTGTCTCTGAATTCTTTTTTTTATCTCACTTGATTATTACAAACTTTTTACTCTCATATATTCATTTCTCATCGTGAATAAATAAGATAATTGAATACTTCGAAGGGCACCAAAGTTCAACTTGCCTGGGGTGCCAGGAACCCTACGGCTAGCCCTGAAACATGAACAGTATCCTGATGATTTTCCCCTTTCTTACAGATTTTTGTGAGAGAACAACAAAAACAAACGCTATGAAGAAAATAAGAACACGGATAGAATTATTCGATTACGATTTGCAATAACAACCTTGGATTAAATTAAAGATGTTATTTACTTGGTTACAGTATTTGCCAATGTTGAGGCTTATTCGGATTATTATATCTGATTCGAGGCATTTATTTCTCATTTAATCTTGATTAAACTGATCTCGCTTTAAAATGTGATATTAATTCTTGAGGCTGACAGTGCCTTGAGGACACACAACATCGACCGAGCGACAAATTAAAATATCACAATTCCCCGTAAGAATCTATCGATCAATATCAGTCTGTTCGTCTCTGCCTATCACGTTTTGTTCATATCTATCCACCTATCTATTGATCAATATATCATAGTCAATTTGAGTATACGTTGATATCTATCTACTGTACCCTGTTCATCTATCTATTCGTTTCTTTTATTTTGTTCATATCTATCCGTCTCTCTCATTATGTTCGGAATTCTCCTCTCCCCTCTCTGTCTGTCTGTCTGTCTGTCCGTCTGTCTGTCTGTCTGTCTGTCTGTCTGTCTGTCTGTCTGTCTCTCTGTCTCTCTGTCTCTCTTAGATATTTTGTTCATACCTACCCATTTAGTGCACTGATCATATCTATCTATCTATTCACCTTTTTAACATATGCTAAGCAATTTTTTCATTCGGGTCTCAGATGCAGACGAGGAATAAAACCGCATTCCACAAGCTTTTCTCTTTTTAAGGCTGAAACGTGACTGTGAGTGAATCAGTAAAATATTGTTTGGGAAAATTGACTGAATACAAAAAGGGTTACATCTGTGCACGTGCCTGTTTCTCCGTATGGTCGTGTTCATTTTAATATAACATAATTCACGGAATACGGTTCTTATAAAGGCAAAGGTCAAAGAATCCTACTAGGTATTAATCTGAACTGTCCACCCTACACACTTGTGTTGTACGTGCTGTCTGCTATATACGATACTTATTTTGCAAAACAAGTTCATCTATCTATCTATGTCTATCTCTGTCCCTCTATGCCTCTCTTTCTACCTCTCTCTCTCTCTCTCTCTATATATATATATATATATATATATATATATATGAATAAATAATCGAGAAAGCTTTACAGCATTAAACACTAAATATTAAAAAAACTTTTTTCTAAAGATTTTTTTGCGTCACTTCAGCTACCTATTTCCCAATATCTTGCAATGCGATTTATGTAATTTTTCCGATATTTTCCCCTGTTCCACATCTATTCTGCTATCATTGTACAATATATAAATTTTCCCGTATTGAAATCATCAGTTGATCACTCATTACCCGTTTCGGGGATTTTAAAAACAAAACGGTTATATTAACATGCTATCCATACAGTGTTGATCACATCATTTTCCTTCATTATATAGTTTTCTCCATACATGTAGTTTGTCATTTTACATAAGGTTTTATGTGTATTGTATAATGATATTATTTTATACTACATATTTTTTTAAAACGAGGCTTACTTACGTATGTTACCCTAAAATGCTTTTAATGATGAGGGGTCAGTAAGTATAACAACAGGGATCAGTCGGTATGATAACAACTGACTTGACTTGCCTTTCATATATTTATTGAATGTTCAACCATGTGAATATCAAATCTGTCGCAGTTGTAATCTCCGACTGAATGCAAACCAACTAATGATATCGTATTTAAGAATACTAATTACAAAGAAAAGTCGAGTTGATCCTATACCCTCATATTCAACCGAAGAATAGGATAATTATTCCCCAACAAACTTCAAGTTCAATTTCCCAGCTCGCACAATATCATACATATATATTATTCATTTTTTCTTTGTTCAGAGCAAATAAAAAAGCAAATCGGACACATAATCTTTTTTTTAAAGCCGAACATTCTGGTTACATGAAACATACCTCAGACAAAGTGAATTAGATAATTCACATTATTAGCATATTTTTTTTCGGGTCAAATTGATGAGGAATATAGAGCCATTCAATCATGAGAATGAATATAGAATTTCAAAGAAATCATAATTAATACTCTATTGTTCAAGCTTTTATAACGACATGGATACTTTGAGGCGTAGATTCCACTAACGAGGAACAACTTTCTTGAATAACAGTTGATAGATCAGCTATGCAGGATGGAGCTTTGTCATGTACTATGTTGTTGTTGTTTTTGTTTTTTGAATTTCCCATCATAAATTTGGATTGAGATCTGGAATGTTTGCTAACCACAGCATTTAGTTGATATACCTTTCCTGAAGAAAAGCTTCGATAATCCTTTCTTTGTAACGTAGTACATTATCATCCTGAAATATGGCTTCATCATTCCCTCTTGATTGAATGAGAAAAGTGTCTAAAATATCATTGTGGGCCAGTTCATTGACTGTTGAGGTAGTGGTTGCCATCTCCTCTGGTCTCTTATCTGACATGCAACCCCATATCATGAATGTGTTGGGATATTTGCTTGTTTTCCTCAGGCAGTCATCTTTATATGTTTCATTGGAATGATATTAGACAAAAGTTGTCGCATCATCGCCTGGATCAATGCAGATTCATGATTTGTCACTGAATATCACTTTCATCCAATCATCAACGCTTCATTATTACTTTTTTTAGCCTATTTCACAAGACCTAACACATCATAAATTTGTCTACACACACGCACAAACACGATAATGGAATGCATTATATGGTGTGGAAACTTTATTTAAAATGATCTACGGATACTACAGGGTGGATGTATCATTTGGCCGAGACCACGTAAATAGGATAAACAATTAAGGAAAATAGGACTGCAGCAGGAATTGGACCAGTAACCAAAAGTTGCTCCAACGCAGCGTTGCTCTTACCATAGCTGCTGGTGATGTAATCAAGAGCAACACTATGTTAAGAGGCTAGCTTATCGGTCTCAGGTTCAATTCCTGCTGCTGCCCTATTTTCTTTGACTGTTTATTTTAATTTATTCTGTTGTCTACGCCAAAGCATACACTCAATGTGTAATAACAGGGCATCATTTCAAATAGAACTTCTAAACAAGTATAATGCAATTTATAATCATCCGGTCAGATGGTGTATCTATCTTTTAATAACACAGTCCCTCTCCTTCGTTCCCCTCATTCCCTAAAAACAGAATCGACTTGATGTGGACACACATAATAATGTAAAAAAGATAAATTTGTCCACGAATTTCATGTTTACTTTGTATTTTTTAGACATTGATATTGATTTCGGCTTAAAGGAACTGTTCAAATGATTTACAAAAAAAAAAACTAAAAGCGGAAACTACCAAGCAATATTCCTTCACACTTTTCCACGGCCAGTGCGAAACTAAAAATCCCATAAGCAACCAGAGAAGTGTTGTCGGCATAAAATTGTTTTACTTTGGTGTTGATCAGTTATTTTTTTTATATTCCCAAGCATAAAACAAAAGTCACTTACTTATAACGAAAGTTTACAAGAGAAGATATTGATTTGGTTTATTTCTTTTTTATTATTTGTTCTTCAATGTTCAATCCTTTCTTTGTCTTCATTACATATTAAAGGTTTACTTTGCCAAATGAAACATATTCAAGTATCGTATCTGATGTAGAAATTCTCATGCAAGAAATACATTACTTTTTTCTAAAAAATAAAATACTAGTAGATAAATCGAAAGAGACACGGAAATATTTTGAATAACTAGGTATAAATTGATATCATTTAGAGCAAGAGTATCATGACGATTGTTCCTTTAGCCAACAGATTGAAAGCACAGTTTTGATCATTTCAACGTCTCCAAAAAGAGGAAAATATCGTTAGTCCAAGAAAGTAGGATATTCAACCAATGCATCCACCCAATTATGGAGCCGAAATATGGAACCAAATCAATTTAACCTTCAATCTTAGAACCCTAAAACCTGCACAGGAAAGAATCATACTCAACTTAACATGGAGATTGTGAGGCAGCAGACGATACTGAGGAGACAACAGAGTTCAGGAATATTATTTACTAAAAATGAAAATAAAGGTCTACAATCAATCCATTCACCTGATAGTCACCTATGGAGTGCAATGATAGTCACCTATGGAGCTGAAAGCCAAGCGACTAACCCTCAAAGTGAGAACTCTGCAACGTACTCGAGAGAAAATCATGTTTAGCCTAACTTGGATCATTAAAGGCCCCGTAGAAACTCTGATTCTTGCTCTAAATCCATAAGGCTATCGATCTGTTTACATTTGATTATGCACTGGGTCCATCATTCAATACGTCCGTCTGTGTACCTGTCAAAGTTCTATCCGTCAAACTTCAGAAATTTTTCAAAAAATGTTTGAAGATGTTTGGTAAAGGAGAGGTTAAGAGAATGAAATTGCCACAATGAGGACTTGGAAAAAAACAGGTTACAGTTGTGCAAAAATGTATTGGATGAACTATGAAGATATTTGCCAGAGATAAGCATCTGAACTCGGCTGTCCTGAGAGGAAGAAAGGCAAAAAAATAAAAATAGGATAGGATTGAGCAATTGAGTATCAGTGAATGGAATATTTGCTTTAGTACGAAGGACAGTCATTCAAACGACTTTAGTATTTTCTATTACGACAACACTTTAGACTAACAACCCTACGTATACTGTTTGCAAAGCAACAAGTATTTTTCTTGTACTGATAAATATCCCAGGTTGAGAGATGGAGCATTGCTCGTGCTTGTCAATGAAGGCTATTAATCAGATCAAAGTTTAAGAGTCTTTAGATTATAACAGCCTGTGGAAACACTGATTCCCCTTGATTGACAGAGCAATATTGATCAATTAAGAAGACGTATATTTGGTTAATACCAACTCTGGGAATCATGCAATAAAGCGTTTTCTCAGCGTGTCAGTTGAAGCTCTCGTTCTGGACAAAGGTTAAGTGTCTTTAGATTATAACAGGCCTCCTGGAAACCTGGATTTCGTCCGATTGGCGATATTGATCAAAACTCTGTTCCTGTACAAAGGGAGAAAATCATTTTAAACCAGATTTTTTCCTTCATTCAGGATTATGACCCAAACTCAATATATGCAAACTGGTGACAATAAGCCCAAAGCTAACCAATGCAAGCTTTTTGGTTGTTGTAACTTTAATATAAAACGAATGCAAAAGTTCTAGAAAACAACACGTCTCGTTAAACTTTCATTACTGTGTGATCCCACCAACGCAAATATAGGTTTAGCTTTGTGGTTATAGCAAAGCAACGGGTAATCACTCGCGCTGAAAAATGTTCTCACTTATTCCGAACAAAGCATAAGTGTATTTGAATCATTTTGGACTTTGTGGAAATATTGGTTTTGGTTTAATAGCAGTAGATCAATCAAGTAGACAATCAATTGGATTTTTCCATTGTTAATGACCGGAGCACATTCTTTTGGCAAGGCATGGAATTCAACATAATCGAATGCGTATGACAAACGTCTGTTTAAAAAATATCTTCTGAGGAATAATGTTTTATTCAATAGAAATACTTATTTTTAGATATACGATATATTTCTATTGTCTATCATGAAACAAACATTATGACATGATAATGTATGAGCATCATCATCATAAGTTCAATTTCCTTGTGTTTTCCTTTAATACGAGGAGAACATTGTCTTTGCTTTATCGTCTTTTGCGTTCTAATAAATGTCGTATGAGTTCAAGAGATAGAACATTTTCTCTACGTGTGAATGGATGCTTCGGAGAGACAATGATTCTGGGTCGATTGCCGTTGCAATATTAATCAATTAAGCAGACTTGCATTTGAATATATTTTTGTTAGCGGCCAAAGCGATTTCTTCGTGTGAAATATGAAATTTTACATTCCTTAGAACAGTCATCTGTACGCCCAGAACATGACCCAGGTAGTTTACAAAATATCTTATAATGTATGAATTATCATTCAATGATAAAAACTATTTCCAAGTAATACAAACTATTTTCATCCATCTATCAGGAAACATTATTTTTTCATTCTATGAATGTGTAAGGGACATCAAATGTATATTTATGTGTATAAGTGGGTCTGAAGTCAAGGGATAAAACATTCTCAAATCGCATCAATGAAGGCTCCCATCCCGAATGGAAGTTAAGTGTTTTAGATCATATAAAGCTGCATGAAAATACCCATTCTTGCACCAATATCTGTACTGGTATTGAAAAAAATTAATCTGTTTCTGTTTCAAGGAAAAACATAATATGAACAATATGAATTAGATTTACCATTCTAAATTATACAAACATCTGCTATATGTGTCATTATGTCTATATTTACTACAGTAATGTAGAATATGTCATTTGTCAAAGAGTGTATAATCCCTGGTATGGGAGTAGCATCACTTCTTTTGGAACTTTTCCACCTGCATACAACGTCATCGCAAACCAAAATGTCAGACAGCTATCATATTCTTAAAAGTTCAATAAAACTTGGATACAAAAGCCAAGTGTTTCACCACAAACGATAGTTAAGACATAAAGCAAGTTATGCAGTCATCGGGACATCGGAGTGTCTACTAGGCCTGACAAATATTATCTGTAGTGAAGTAAAGAGGCGAATTACTACCAGCACATGTCAGTAAAGGCTTTTCTCCAGAACAAAGCTTTAGATTACTGAGGTCATGAAAGATCTCGTGAAAACGTTGTTTCTTCCTGGAAGCCTCACAGAACTCTGTTAATTCTAAATTTCGTTCAGTACACTGTTCTTTGCCAGCCCTTCACGGCACTTGACAAAGTGTTTGGTTTTATTAGTTTGCTATTTTATCAATTCAATAACAAAGAAAAAATCCTATTACGTTTGAAAAGGAAGGTCTACGAACAATAAATCATCCTGATAGTCACCTATGGCGCTTAACTGTGAAACCTAATGAAAACCTACACAAGAGTGAATTATGCTCAACGTGAGGCGACACAAAATGTCAAGGAACAAGAGGAATAAGAAACAAGAGTGAATCAAAGGGAAAAATTCAGTGGCATTGGATAGGTCATATTGCAAGGAAGAGTGACAGCTGTTGGACATCGTGGCTGATGGTATGACAATTTGCGATAGTGGGACGGCCACAGAAGCATCGCGATACAAAACCCACGACCAAGTGGCCTGGTGCATACTACAAGTTTATCGTTCAGCGACAAATACTGAAAAAAAGATGATGATGATGATGATGATGATGATGATGAACACATATTTATTGAGCTGTATTTTCAACTCAATTCATCGTTTCTGCTCATGTGCTGTGAACTGTGAGGCTACGTGTACCTTAAAACTTGTCAGTATCATCTTTCTTCCGAACAAAGGTAGTCTCTTGATTATAACCGACTTCAGTAAATACCGAAGCTCGCTCCATAGCAACGTTCCCTTCCTTTTGCTGTCATTGTGCGGTAAAATCTTGTGTTTATGTGTGTATATGCATTTATGCACAGTTGAATTCGACAAAGGGATTCAATATGTTTTTCGATAAAAACTCAGTAAGCTATTTACAGACTGTGAAATCTTTTGTGACAAATTATTTTTCCTTGAGCACTCGTCGCAGAACACGGCACAGAAGGCACTATGCCTCGTAGCCGTCACAATATAAAACAATGAATTAAAGTTTCACAAAAACACTTCGTAGGCTTCCACTAGTATTCTGTGGATAGTGGGAAAGCAATAAGTATTTTGTCTCTGTCTAGTCTCTTTACACAACTCTTAGTTTTATTTATTAACGAGCCAAGTGCTCAGGGCATAATGGAAGTGCCTAGTCACCAGTCAACGGTAAATTGCTCTCAACAACTTCTTGAGGGGCAAAACGTGTTGCAATTGATCAATTCTTCCGGCTGCTCATTGCTGGGAATAATTCTCTCATTTCTGCCTCTTTGTATGTCAGTGAAGTACGCGTTTGAATTGGATGAGAGAGTAAACTTGGCTGGGAAGGACAGAGGGAGGAAGAAAAAGGATTAGTCGGGAGGGAGGGACAGTGAGAGAAAAATCTGCCAAAACTCGATAACTTCGAAATAGTATGACGGCGGAGAACAGTCAAATGATCAATAACGCATTCTCATTTTATGTATTTATAAAAATGTCACCATTTAATAAGTGTTTAGTTTCTCATCATTTAGATTGCAATGATTAAATGAAAATATTCAACATCTGATGAAATCGAGAACAGAAAATGTTTATTGCAGTCTTAAAGTGTTAGCGTTATAGAGATGAAAGAGTGGTCCAGAATTCTGAGATAAAATATTGTCATTATTCCATCAGTTATTTGGTCTGGTATCTTGATCTTTGTTGTTTTTGGAAATATTCAAAGAACTATGACAAACTATCTCAGATGGAAAAAAACATAGGTATACATTTGTAGGATTTAACTCGATGGTACATACATGTTTTACTACTTCTAAATTCACCAATGGCCATTATTCTTACCCATCAGCTATTGATATATCATTACCATGAATTGATATCACTAGGATTGCTGTGACCATATCGGTGGTCAGACAGCTGATCGATGGACATTTGGTCAATGGACCTTTAACCAACGGATATTTGACCGAACGGATATTTTACCGAAAGACTTTCTGACATATCAACGGATTTTAGTCTCTTGTTTGGTAATTCAAGTAATGTGATGCCCTGCTCTGGCTCCAACGAATCACAGTTTTCCCTGTCTTGGCAACTTCTTCGAAATTTGCAATGGAAAAATTAGACTTGGAGGTGCCAACCATAGGAAGACGTGTCACTCACCGTTACACATAGCTTGAAAATAAGGATAGATAATGACGCCTATTCCTAGAGGCATTAGAGCTCTTAACAGTATTCGTTGGGGTTTGAACTCAGTCACCAACTCAATTTTCTGTGCTGTTATTTGAACTACCCAAAGCACGATATTGAATTACGAACTGATCGATATGATATTTAAAATGACATAGTTGGAAGATTTTAAAACAGATACATCGTAGAAATCTAAATCCAATGGATTTTGCACGGTACAAACAGTCTTGAAAGAACAGATCAAAATATTTTTAAGATCGTTGATTTGTTCAGATGACCAATATGCCATTTATCTGGACCAAGTAACATTACTATCGAACAGATTTTCATATATTAAACTAAAAATATGTTATTAAAATTCCAAATAATTTTAGTTTATGACTCGTATATCGAGTAGAAAATGAAAGAGATTTTTTTTCATTCTTTTTTGTTATCCTTGAATCAAACGAACCCCCCTGAGTAAGTGACACATGGAAATTAATCTTTGTTTTCATTTTTATCGGATGGAATATTATCAATGAATGTTCTTTTTTTGATAAAAGTAACTAAAAAAATTAAGATGGAGTTAAAAATGGTTAAAAAGGTTGTTCGGTTTATCGGTCCAGTAGGTTTTTTGTCCAATAATGAAAGCTCATAAAATAGTACCGTATATTACAGAAAGGCTATAGTAAAAGACTGTTTCAATTGGACATCTAATTTTCAATAAAAAGCAACAAATAGAATCTATATAAAAGTATTCAAAAGATTGCTTTTGTCTCAAGAGCATTAGTCCCAATGTGAACCAATTAGCTTGAATCCACTGTATATCAGTGGGTTCCTTTTTCTAGGAATTGAATATTTAGGTTAATCCTACGCTAAATTTCTTATTGCAGCTTACGTTTAGACTACTTTACCTGCCATTAGAAAATAACTGCAGCATATAAATGAGCTAAGAATAATCTACACTTAGAAACATCATAACATTATCTTACTCAACCTTTTCAAAATATATGAATAAGGGAAGTTCCTTTTTGATTAGCATTCAGAAATATCTCCTTCGATAAATGACCAACTGTACGGACAGACAATATAACAAATCATATTGCAAATCATGTTAACATAGTATTAGCATTGCAAACGACTGGATGTATAGATAAGAAATGATACTATTTATCAGTAGTGTTTGAACTTTGTTCAACAGAACAAAGGTATTCTGTTGCAATTTTCCCAGAGTTCCAGTGAACAGAGCGACATTTCCACAGTACGATTGATAATCTACCATTACATTAACGATTCTTTCTTACGTGACTTTTAAATGTTTTTATATCATTCTTTTAACACGAAAAGTGCTCCCTTCATGAAAAAAAATGTCTTTTCAGTGAGAAACATCTTGCTTATTTACTTTACATCGACCTATATTCAGTCAGTAGTAGATCATAAGTCTATTTTCCTCACTGATATTTTTTTTGGCGGGGTGTGTACACTTTTGTACTCATTCAGATAATTCCATGAACAAGACCAACATTCAATAGATGTATACATATGTATATGCATGTACGTATAAAATGGAAAATTGCTTTTTGAAGTGGTTCACTAGGAAATGTAATTTCTTAAAAGGGTTCCCAAATTAATTGAAGTTCGAACAATCTTGCGGTAGATACTGATAAATACACAGCTTTTCACAGCAGGGGTGAATGTCTCGTTCATTTGGTTCTGTTGCAGAGCAGTAATCCCTTTGCCAAGCATAACATCATATAAAGAACAGCTTTCCTATAAGCCCTTAACGAAATTCTCTGATAAATCCCCCGGCTTCCTGCCAAAACGAAATATCTATGCACACATCTTAAGAGCTTCAAAATCGCATCTTCAACAACATGTAGCCTGTTCAGTATCCACTTGGAAAATACAGGGAAGAAAAAAGATAGTAAGAAAGCACGAAGAATTAAATGTTGGGAAATGGTCGTTGAGGGTTTTCAAGGGTGATGCAGACAGAAAGAGATGATTTAATGCTTTAACTGAATGTTTCTAGGGGCATGAACTTTCCCAGTCCTCCTGGGAAATATGATCAGAGACAGAAGAGAGGAACAGATGAGAGTGACCGGAGATGGAGATGAGAGAAGAGAGAGTAGGGAAATAAATGGTAAGGTAAATAGAATAAGTCTGAGCGGCATGAATCTCTCTAGATTTCCTCTCCTATCTGTAAAGAGACGGATTCTAACAAGTACTGGCATGAGGCAATGACCCTTCCTACCCACTGAACCGAGTACTTAACGGTGCACAATAGAATTTACGCTTCCATTATTTTATTCCGAGGTTCAACGATCAAATGTTTGTTTTATTACTGAAATGTTTCACTTGGGTAATTTCAGCGAATAATTTGGCATCCGAGGCTGAGTCTTTGGTTTTCCCAAAGGAAAGAAATGTCCATTGGGCTTTATAAAATCTATAAGGTCAAGGACGTCCACCTGACCAGAATGTGAACCTGGAAATATTCCTGTTTTCATGTCTACAAACAAAGTTGCAACGCATTATATATATATATATATATATATATATATATATATATATATATATATATATATATATATATATATATATATATATATAATTACTGTCCCTTGATGCGTTATTTCAAAAAGTTTTTGATAATTTTTTCCCACTTCTTGGCAAGCTAGCCATGAGTTAGAAAATAATTCATTGAATTTGGGGCGGATACAGGGATCTGTTTTTGATTAGGAGCTATTTTATCATTCTGCATAGAAATCCGTTAAAAAGTCGATCCTAATATATTGGCAATTCATTTGTGAATTTGTGCCACTTGTCTGCTAAAACTAAGAACCCTAAACAACGTTGGTCGACCTCAGGAGTCATTCAAGGTCAACAGAGTTCCTACCAGATCATTTCTAGCCAATTTCAGTGCTCTGTACCAAAATTGTGCACCAAAGATGCCAACAAAACACATGATTCATTTCCTGACATCAAATGTGAATGGCTATGTGAGGTAGACTTTGCAAATCAGTCACCAGAAGTCATTTCTAGTCATTTCTATTCAATTTTCCAAGTTATTGGCAATGATGTCAATGTTTGACGCATGTATGGGATAAGAATTTGGCTGCGATGAAATATTTTCTTTAAGAAAATTAATAGGCAATGCGATATTAACCCTAAGAGCTATATGAAACAATTTGAAACCAAGTTTTTAGCCCCAATGTTGCACGTATGAAACATATAT
This sequence comes from Thysanoteuthis rhombus, assembly GCA_963457665.1. Taxonomy (NCBI): domain Eukaryota; kingdom Metazoa; phylum Mollusca; class Cephalopoda; order Oegopsida; family Thysanoteuthidae; genus Thysanoteuthis; species Thysanoteuthis major. The sequence continues at coordinate 2,712,144 of OY735207.1, forward strand.
TTTGCATGGAGGTAGATTCTTTCATGGTCAAAGTGTTGAGAAATGTAATTTTGTCATCGGTGTCATTCGAGGTCACTCAATGTCTCTTCTGATCAGTCTGAGTGAATTTACTGAATATTGGCTACAATATTGCATTTAATCAGAATAAGTTTTTGATTAAGGTACATCTTTACACAACAAATATTATAAACGATGCGAGTTTGATGCTGGATGTCACAAGAAGTTACCATCAGAGGGTTATAACAGAGCACAAGGACAATCTCTCAAGATCTCTGGCCTTTACCTGACATCTCTATTCTTTTCCCATGGACAGCTTTATAGTGTTTGTTCTAAAGTTTGATTTAAAGTCATCTTTTCCGAATTGGCACCAAAGAAAAAAAGGGGATATTTCTTCTATAACAGCGATATTTGCATGTGTACCAAAGTGCAAAAAAGTCATTTTTTTTATTTGATGTGTCGTGTAGTTAGAAGTTTTCAAAGAATATACTTCTCCTGATATAATGTATTTTACGTATGTAATTTTCCTCACAATGCCTGATATCCATGCTAGCATTTTATAAAATATGCTAAATCTAAATTCCAAAGAAAGTAAATCAATATGTACCAATTTGAAATTCAGTTCTAATACTTCAATTCACTTTTGTTTGTAGTTACAGGACGATGTTGGCAGAGGTGGGCGCTCTCTGAATGCCCCGTAGTTTCTCTCCGTTTCACGACGTAAATTTTTAAAATGGTTGTATGCACTCTGTGAAAACTTGTAAAATCAAATTCTCTGTAATGATGATGCCATTTGAAGTCAATATCTTATAATGAATTGGAGAAATGGAATTACAAAGGTTTGTTTGCTGAGGAACAAGCAGCAAGTGAAATGCTGAAGCTTTACAGGAAAAAATGACAAGTGAAGATCCTGAGACAGAACAATGAGAATGCAAGTTGGGTTGGCAGGTGATTTCCTAGTATATCAGACAACCATGACTCACAGAGTAGATGCCTCGAGATCATAAGCGAAATTGTGGCCAGAAAAAAATGCTTGGAAGATGATGAGCAGAGCCTGTCTAAAAGACATGGATTAACTTATTTCATTACGACTTGCATCAGCAACATTGTATCATATTATAAATATTAATAACTAATTAACTGGCTAAGCCGACGTCCAGGTTTGATGGAATGGATATTACCGATTCGAGGGATTCTTTTTTATTTCTATCTTGATTGAAATAATCAGACTGATCTGTCCAAAGGCGAATCATAAGAAGTGCTTGAAGGGGACAATGACTCTCGATGGCCATTGAACTAAAAACGGTGCACTGTAATATTTACGCCTGATGGGTTTTATTCCAAGGTTCAGTGTTCAAATGTTTGTTTTATTGCTGGAATATTCTCGCTTGGCTGATTCCAGAAAATAATTTGGCTTCCGAGACTGAATCTTTGGTTCTCTTAAAAGAAAGAACTGTCCTTTGGGTTTCATTAAATCTATCAAGTCAACGGCTTCTACGTGACCTGAAATATAGATATCGCATCGGTATTTTCAGTTTTGTGAGGTACAATTATCCAATACATTGCTGAAGTTTTATATTAACATATGTATTCAACTCTCAAGTTGACCAAACTCGAATTTTGCTTTTATAGTCTTTGAATTGCACGCTCCTTTTTTGCGCAATGAGTCTCTGATTATGATAATTGTTGTATTAAGAATAATCACTTGTCCGAATTCTGTTGATTTTGAAGTTGTATAAGTATGTTAAATGAACTTTTTGCTATGTATCGGATACTTAACTGTACTTTAAGTAATTGTCTGTGTACGATTATTTGGATGTACATTATGGATACCAGTAAAGTCTAAATCTTTACAGCCGGAGACGATACCCCTGACCCCCAAAAAACAAGGCAACACTTTGATTATAAAGTTGTATTTGCTAAAAAAAGGCTGTCGATTAAATGCCACAAATTTTTGTTGATTACTGGACTATAGGCAGCGGAAAAATCGATTACACTTTGGTTGAATCGAGAATTCTTCCAAGACATTCGCCTCACTTTCATTGTAAGTATTCGTGAAATGATATTCCTTCATAGCAATGATATTGACAGAGATATGCGCTGAGTTTTTCTGTAAACGTATCCATATTCAAAGTCACACGCCGTCGGTTCACTTTTGTTTTGAACATTTTGAGAAAAGGAGACCGGACAAAAGAGGTTGGGAAAACAAGGATACAAAAATATTGGCGTGTATCAATAAAATCATGTACAATATATTTATTCTTTGTGCACAACCATGTACTTATAGTATTTACTATTCATTTATGTACAATCATTGATAAACATGTGTGTGTAAAGAGCATAAACACAATATATCTGACGTACATTCGGACATATAATGTACTTTCTTCCAGATGCAGCTCAGTAAAAAAGGGACGAAAATGCAAAAAAGAATGAATGTTATAAATCTAATTTGAAAATTTTCCACAAAAGCCTGTCATATAGTTTGAGGCAGTCAGTAATATTCCAAATAAAATTATAAAAATTCGATGTTGTTTCAAAATGGCTTTTTAAACAAATTTTGGTTAATAAAACGTTATTCTTTTTTTCAAGTTTTTAAAGGCGTTCTCACATCTCTATAAGAGACTCCCTGAGTATGTCAGTCGAACGGTCGGTCGGTATGACTGTCCCCCGTGTTGTTTGTAAGCTGTTTCAAGTCAGATTCAATGATGAAAATTGTCCCATGGGAGATTGATACTCACTCAAAAAGTTCCATATTTGGAGTGACGTGATATACTGAAAATGACTTTTGAATTTTATGTCTTAAAATTCATTTTATCGGCTGTTTTTTGTTTGATTTACTGCACATATTATAGAAAGATAATGAAAAAAAAATTTTCTCGATCAGACGCTTTTTACGTGAAATTATGCACCACTCAGGGTCACAGAATCTAAAAAAGATGGCGTTTAAAATTCATATTTGGAGCCCCATTGAACTTTATGTTCTTGTTCATTCTCTTGTGTGTTTGCTCCCAAGTTTTCTTAGAAAAGCAAGAAAATTGAACGGAATTTCGCTTAATAAAACTTTGTCCAATTTTCATTTTTTCATTTCATATTTATTCGTCTCTTTTCATTAGCTTCATCCGGAAAAGAGAGAAAACTGTCAGTTTTGCCAAATGCAATTGCACCCAGTCTTGTTGATGGCAATAAGCGTCTACGGCAATCGAATCATGCAGTTGCAGAACAATGGAATCTCTTCATTTGTTAGACACACTTACGTACACAAACGCACATAGGAATTTGTTTTTCTTTGTTTACGGTGGAAAATATTGCCCAATCTTCATAATATATCTATTCCCAATATATATATGTATATACATATATATATATACATACATACATATATATATATATATATATATATATATATATATATATATATATATATATATATATATATATATATATATATATATATATATATATATATATATAACAAATTGTGTCCACCACTCAGTTGAAGAATCAGTTTGGATTCAAAATTAAATAATGTTTGAATGAAAAATATTGATTTTGATTCTATGGAATTACCGATATACATATTTTTTCGTATCTGATTTTTGTTTATGTACACATCTATACGTACATGTATATATACCATGATTGAAAAAAACACACACATACTTATATACATATATATATATATATATATATATATATATATATATATATATATATATATATATATATATATATATATATATATGTGTGTGTATATTCAATATAAAGTCAATCTATTAAATACAGACTGGTAGAAAAGGATATGCAAGATGCGGAAGAGTCTGAACAATATCAATTTAATTTGAAGACTTCTCACATTAGTTTGTGAGAGCCTGAAGCAGTTAGTAATATTCGAGGGGGAGTGATAAAGATATAACGTTGTTTTAAAATGACTTTGATGAAGATGATAGGAGAATGGTGCAGTTTTTAAATTAATTTTTGAAACAGAATTTTGGTCAATAAAACTCTTCTTTCACTTTTCTTTTCACTTTTTATTTGTTAGTGTTTTTTCCTCCACTTACTTCCTTCTACAAGACAGAAAGCTGTCAGTTTGCCAAAACAGAATTGAGCCAAACCTTGTCGACGTCAAATATGCCTATACGCCAATCATATTTACACACACATTTGCACGCTCTTGTATATACATATCTCTATATATATCTATATATATATATCTATATCTCTATATATATCTATATCTATATATATATATATATATATATATATATATATATATATGAAAATAAACATATATGTATATATATATATATTTGCATCAATAAAACATTCAAATATTTTCATGATATATGTATGTATTGCATCAATAAAAACATGTAAAATATTTTTTTATGTCCTTGTCACCATTATGTATGTACAATTCAGTTATGTAGACGTACGTATACGCACATATATATTTTGATATTAATCTAACACGAAGCATATCTGTGGGGGGACGTTGGCAGAGAAACATAAGATGCAAAACAGGTGAATGATATGAATTCAATTCGAAAACTCTTGCAATCGCTTGTTTTTGTCTGAAGCAGTTGGCATGTTTATAAAAATGGTAGAAGTATGACGTGCTTTTAAATGACATTTAAACAAAGATTTGGTCAATAAAACGTCAGTGTATTTATTCAAAATTTTGCAGCCTCCTTCAAAAAGTGAAAATGATGACAAATTGCCAAACAGAGCCTCGCCAAGCTATGAAAGGAAGTTGAATATATATATATATATATATATATATATATATATATATATATATATATATATATATATATATATATATATATATATGTACATAGATTTATAGATATATACATGTATGTATATATATACATATATATATATATATATATATTTACACACACACATACGTACACTCATATATATATATATATGGATAGATAGATAAAAATTAAATTCCAGGTCACAAAAAAGATGCAGGATACGGGTAGCAGTTAGCAAATTCAAAACAAAAATAGTAAAATAGGACATAGGTTTTAAAATGATTTCATGAACAAAGTTTTAGTCAACAGAATCTAGTCCATTTATTTCCATTTTTATTAATCATTTTTATTTTCACTTGCTTTTTGGTGAGGAGAAAAAGCTGTCAGCTTGCCAAACCACATTTTGCCCAGACTTGTCGATTACAATAAGCGTGAATGTCAATCACATGACGCTAGAGCGGAACAATAGAATTTGTTTCTCCCCTCGGTAGAGAGATACACGCAGACTATATATATATATATATATATATATATATATATATATATATATATATATATATATATATATATATGTGTGTGTGTGTGTGTGTGTGTGTGTGTGTGCGTTTGTGTGTGTATGTATATGTGTGTGTGCGTGTGTATACAAGTGCGTGCATGTGTGTGTGTGTGTGTGTGTGTGTGTGAGGATGAATAGAATTCGGTCGTTGAAATGTTGGTCACAAGACCATGGAAATGGTGATAGGCATTTGAAATTAAAAACACAGGAATTGATGAAAGACCCCCTCCTTGTATTAGGCTTTCCTAAAAACCATCATTATCATCAGCATCATCATCAACTGTTTAGCGTCTCTTGCTAGGCATAGTCCTCCCCCCGGGATCCACCAGACGTCTCTATTATATTGATATTTTTCTGAACTCGTGTGGTTTATCCCGTAATATTTTGTTTGCCACAGATTCGTATCTGATATGTGGGACCCACACTGTGAGATTTTATATCCGCAGGTTATGTTATATTCTTTCAATATGACAAGCCCATTGCCATATGATTCTTCCTATGTATTCCATGGTCTCTTGTTCACCCCTAATAATACTGTGCTGTCTTGTGATCTCATAAGTAGCAGAGCACGAATCTCTCTTGTGCAAGTTGCATGGGTCTCAGTTTCTTGGTTGATAGTTTAGTTATGTTCCAAGCCAGATTTTCCCAGGTAGTTTTTGACCACGTAAGCAGCACGGAATAATGTGATTTTGTTGGTATCAGTGGTAAAGCACTGAACATTCTTCATAATGTATGTATTTTAGAAATATATGAAAGACCAAACTTGTCCATCGCTCTGTCAAAGAACCACTTCGAATGCAAATAGCATTTAATAACAAATATTAAATTTGATTTCGTGAAAGTGTGGTTATAGAAAAAATGTTTAAAAATACAACAGAACATTGATGGTGATGCTGTCTGCTCTTAAAAGGACGAACGCCAAAATAATTTCATAATAGCTACGTGTTCAAGTAATTTGTATAATCACAGGTAGTATATATCAAACGAGGATGTAAACACTTTCTTTCATTCATTCATTCATATATATATATATATATATATATATATATATATATATATATATATATATAGAGAGAGAGAGAGAGAGAGAGAGAGAGAGAGAGAGAGATGGATAGATATTCATAGTTCTCATGTATTTCTGTTTCACAATTTTAGTTTTGTTTTGGGTTTTTTTTGTACCACTGCCTCTTCATGTACGACTTACTTTCATGGTGTTGCCATTTGAGTAACATTTACTTTTGTACTCTGCTTTTTTAAATTTGAATTTATTCCCGCTATTTCTCTATTTTGGTTTTTGTTTATTTTCATTGAATCATTCCAGTTTTGTGTCAATATGGTTGTGATATATTGTATTACTTATTTAATATTTTAGATCTCGAATTCTATATCTATTGTTTTGTTCTCCCTTTTTGTAAATTCTCATTTTAATCATTTTTGTTTAATCATCTAAGTTGTTCATGTTTAAATCTATTTCAATATACGTAGTTATTTTGATGTGTTATTATTGCAAGACAATTTGTGCATAATTGAATTTACAATCACCATTAAACGAAAAATAAACTGATAGGAAATATTACACACAAAATGAAAAAAATTAGTGAAACAGTGAAAGTCCTGATGAGGACATGAATCGTACAAATCAAAGTGCAAAAAAAAGAGAATGTTAATAAAACGTAATAAATGAGAGTAATAAACCCTTATGAAAATACATCAAAATTATCAACAACAAAGAAGGAAAATTGATCTATTCCTATGGAATGTATCAAGTACTTCACATCTGGAATAACACCTAGATAGCTCATCCCCTCCCCACCTGTCTCTCTCTCTATTTGATATATATATATATATATATATATATATATATATATATATATATATATATATATATATATATATATATATATATATATATATATATATATATATATGTATATAGAAGACAGAGACAGAGAGAAAGAGTGTGAGAGCGATGGATGGATAGATATTGATGTATGCATGTATGCACGTATCCAATATAACGTTCTTTCCTTCTAAGTGATTTCGGCGGGACCTCACAAACAAATTGAACCTTTTCTTCCTATTTCAACAACTCCTCTTCTGGGATCCCCATTGCCTGCTTCGTCACTTTCTCCTTGATTCTATTGAAGGTTAAAATTTTATTTGCACGCACGCACACACACACGCGCACACGCACACACACACACACACATACACACATACATACATACATATATATATATATACATATATATATATATATATATATATATATATATATATATATATATATATATATATGCGTTAATGTGTGTACATGTACGTTCGTGTGTTAATGTGTATGTGAGAGACATTTATTGCGCATTGGAAGAATGTTTCCTATATTTTCTGCAGCTATAAGGGTTAATTTAATCAAATTCCCGTTTTTTTTCCTACCCGTTCACACGGATTTTTGTTGCTCATCTTTAAACTGACACAGACTTCCGATAAAGATCTTTTTAATCATTGATTTCCTGGAAGTAATCAGCTAGGAACTGTCATATGTTCTTAGGTGTTGAGAAATAGAATTCCTCGTTGGGGAATTTGAAAATGAGTTTATATTTCACTAAAACATACGAGAAAATTGGAAACCTATTTTGATGTCTACCCATTTACTAATGAAAACTATTTGATTTGTTACGTTTCTCCATCTATAACATTGGACCCTTCCACTTGGAAGTAACAATTCCGATAGGAATGTCTTCAGTGCTAGGAATTTCATTCATTTGGTTGAAAATGCAATGAGGAATAAAACCACATTCCTAAAAATGTGAGTGAATGTAAATCAGTAAATCATTGTTTTGAAGAATGGGGTGTACGTGAGAAGGGGATACGCCCACGCAAGCACTTGCGTCTCTGGGTATCCGTATTCATTTTAATATAGCATAATTCATGGAACACGATTTTAATAAAGGCAAAGATCAAATGATTTCTATTGGCGCTGAGCTGAACTGCATAACCTACTCACTTACGTTGTACGTGTCGTCAGTTGTTAACGATACTTGAAGCTGATTTCATTGCATCCAATCTATCAAGCTATCAGATTATTTCTCTCTCTCTCTGTCCCCCCTCTCTCTCTCTCTCTCTGTCTCTCGCTCTATTTGTATATATCTATCCATCTATCTATCTATCTATATCACTCTGTATCTATCAATCCATCTCTCTATCTATCTATCTATCTATACATATATATATATATATATATATATATATATATATATATATATATATATATGTATATATATATATATATATATATATATATAGAGAGAGAGAGAGAGAGAGAGAGAGAGAGAGAGGGGAGTGGGAAGAGCGGAAAATGGAGAGGAAGGAACGATAGAATGCGTCTTTGAAGTTTAATCTGACTAGAAACACAACTATAACCCCAGTGAGGATCTATTTCGGTAGATATTTGATAGTCTGTGCGATATGTTACTAACTACAACTACAACTCCACAGTGATGCTCTATTCCATTTAAGCGTTGCACAGTCATCAGTAGAGCATCTGTGAGTACCAAACAATAATGTTGCTAATTAGCTTACAAGATAAATATACTATCACACCATGGTAAGCGATAGTCTGGCTCAAGATGCAAAATAGTGCATGATCCAATGAACTGGGAGTCAAGTAAACTAGTCATTGTGTTTATCACCCCTATATACGTGTTTCAAATGACTCATTTCAATAAAACTGAAATCCAGGTATATTTTCAAGGTCTTTTAAGATCCCAAGTCAATGGTTCTGTTAATATTAGTGTGAGTGTTTATGTGCGTGTGTGTGTGTGTGTGATTAATAGATACATAAGATATATAAGTTGGTTCAATAATTCATATATATATATATATATATATATATATATATATATATATATATATATCAATATTTTTCGAATATATTAGATTTAATCATATATACTAATTGCCGACACACACACAAACACCCATACACACACACACACACACATGTATACTGATAGAAAGATGGATAGAGAGAGAGAGAGACAAAGGCAGAGACGGAGAGAGGGAAAGAATAAGAGAGAGAAGGGAGAGTGAGTGGATGCATCTATGGATATGAGCAAATTCATTATACACGCATAATGGCGGATCTCCAATCACATATAACAAATTTGCATAGATATAAACACAGAATCACTCTCCCATACAATTACACACGGAATTGGTTCTGAGTGGATGGGCAAAAGAATACAAAGGTGTCGCTTTATCCGTGTTCGCTTTTACCGTGAAACTTTTCAAAGAGGCAGCCTAACACGCAATGTCATTTTGTCCGCTAGTGTCAGTGTCAAAACTGGCGTATGCAAACGTACTCAGTCGGAATGGGCGACCTATCCACCATATTTTATAACTCACGAATACGAATTTCCCCAGTGTACATAGGTTTTCGTACAACCAACAAATCTGAGCGAAGTCAACCCTAGTAAGTAAGTCGATGGGTGACTATCTTGAAAAACTGGATGCCGTAAGCCGAAACAAGATTGTTTTTGGAATCGCACCAGCTTTTGATGAGCCACCAAATAACAGAACCTCTTGCCAAGTAGCCTGGGGTCTCTGTACCTAAGCTCATTCTGTTCTATGGAGGGTACAAAATAGCACCCGTATACAGTGCTAACAATAGTGATGCCGATATTTCACAAAGCCCATAACAGTAATCATAGTGATTGTAATTTAGTTATGAAATATCTGTATATTCCATCTAGGATTTCCAAAAGACCACCCAAAGCAGTATAAGATATTCCAAGTAGCAAGAAAAAGGATATAGAACGCCGTTATTTTCAAGAATTCGGCAGGTATCTCCGTTAGAGACCAGGTAACTGACAAGATTTTGAATTCAATTTCCAGAGCCAGGAGATATGCATCTCCTCACTGAGTGGCACGATAAAACCTTATAATCCTAAATTCAGTTTTCTTCATCTTGTCTCTCTCAAAAATAAGCTCAGTAAATAACTTTATTGCACGTAATCTATCGATCCAATTCCCTCTGTTCATTTGGAAACTTGGACAAAATACAGAAAGTCCTTGCACAGAAAATTTGTTGACCTCGAAAACTCGTAGGAAATCTCTTAAGTCATTATTGCTATTATACACTTAGGCGTAAACCCCGTATATGTCAGTGTCTTACACAACCTACGTATCGACATAACAGTTCCTTTATCAGGCAACACACTGAGCCCCTTCAGTTCGGAAGGGTTGACACAAGGATATACCAGCTCAGCCAAACTCTTTGCAGCTTGTCTCAAGTTGATCCCCCGAAACCTAGACTGGGTAAATGGAAGAAACAGATTAGATGGCTATTATCCAAATAACCTAGGATTTTTCTAGCATCGTCGTTCTTTTTGCTAAGAACCTTCTTGATCTCCGAAGAATGCCAAACAAACTGAATGAAGAAAGCTAGAGAGTTGATCTTCACACGAACTTCAGTGAAAGAAATGTCATGCACAACAAACATGATGAGGGTTAAGACAATCAAAATTGAAAACACAGAACTGAGGAGACGAGCCACTACATGCGCCTAAAGATAACAAATCTCCATGAATTCTTCAAGAGAAAAAGAAATCAAGCGGGAGATTACTGTAATTGGCAAACATTTGGTACAGCAAGCTCAACCTTCGGGAAAGATAATCCCATTAGTCCTAAAAAGAAGGGTATACAAGCAATGCATTCTCTGGACAGTTACTCATAGAGCTGAAACATGGAACTTATTTGGTTTATACAGTGTTGGAAATACAATGCTTAGCTTGAACTGCAGTAGATTGAGAATTCAGTGAGCAGAAAAATCGTTTGAATCTCATCGAATGAGATTCTCTCTTTTTTCTGCTTCCTCGTCCTGTAATCGTCTTCTTTTTACTTCTATTGGCTGTTGTAATTATTCTTTCCTAATATTATGGATGTAGGGGAATTACTATCAAAATGCGAATCATTCTTAAAGCTTCAATATTTTTCCTAATATCGCAAGTGAAATGATTAAAAATGTTTTCTAATTTCTTTCCAATTTTTTTAAATTTTGGTTGTTCATCTGATATTTCATAATTCTAATCTTTCTCCTTCGAAAATATATTATTTCGTTCTTCCTAATTTCACTTTATTGGGCGAATGATTATTTTTATTTTTCGCTTCGAATCTGTCTTATATCTATCAGCAGTTTTATTCAAACGTTGCGTTCAAAGTGTTTCGAACGCTTCTTTTTCTCGAAGACTTTAATCTACGATGAAGTAGCAATTCGGTTATCAACCCAGGAGGAAAATTTAAGAACGCAAATAATATATAGATGATAATTAAAAATACATAAGTGCACCAATAAGCCTATTACCAAATGATGAATAGGCATTTGTTTCATAAAGAATATTATTTCAACATCATCTCTTTTCCTCGTCGATGCACGTAATCTAACCTTTCTCGATTGATGATATGAATTGGACATTATATATATATATATATATATATATATATATATATATATATATATATATATATATATTGAGAGAGAGAGGGGGGATAGAGAGGGTATATGTATATAGATTGATTTACTGATTGACAAATAGATAGATTGATGGATGAAGAGAAACGAGGAGAGACAGGAAGGAAAACGGAGATCAGGAAAGAATAGGATTGAGATAAGGGAAGGGAGACATATGTGCCGATTAACGGGTAGTGTGTATTTGTTCATCTACGCGTTTGTGTGAGTGTGTGTGTGTGTGTGTGTGTGTTCCAGTTTTAATAAACATTTATGAATGTACGCATTTGAATAGATCATTATTAATATCTATATCCAATTGTAAACTTCCACAAATCGTTACAATAATTACTCCCATCCCTTTCTTCTTATCACAATGTTTTAAGCTATATGCAATCAAATCTCCCTCGAGTTTTCTGAATTGATGTGCCATATTATAGAATATTATACTTGTTGATGAGACGACGATTATTACTTGATTTATGACTTCTTGACGACCTTTCACATTGTTAAAGTAATTTCTATTTTGTATAAATTTGATGTTATCCAGATAAAGAAACATGTCAGTTAGGATACAAATGCAGATTTGTTGTTTTTGCCCTGATTGTATAAACTCTTGGCCTGATCGTTGGAAACATTTAATCAGTTCTAATGGTGCTTACTATGAAAAATAAGATTGTGTTTGAGCCTTGTAATAATGTTTCACACTTAATGGTTATAGATGGCCGTATATTTTATTCCAACCATAGAATATGAGATGTTTTGGTGCTGAATATATGTATAGATGTACGTATATATATATATATATATATATATATATATATATATATACACACACACACACACACACTCAAGCACGCTCACACACACAAACATATATATGTACGTTTATGTATATATATATATATATATATATATATATATACACACACACACCCAAGTGCCCTCTCATGCACACACACACACACACACACACACACATATATATATATATACACAGTCCATTTTTCCTCCATACTCCATGGAAAACTATTATTGAAAAAATCAGTTCTCTCATACAGTAGAAAACAAATCGACAAATGAGAGACAGGGAGGTTTCAACAAAAAAGTAATCAGCAGGAGCAAATCTCTACCCGTGTCATATATTAGTTTAAATTTGAATGAAGAAAGGAAACAAGGGGGATAACATTAAATTCAATTAGTTAACTCCCCTTGAAATCCTAATTCAATGTTCATTTTTATTGATCGTTCGTTTTACGTTCTTCTCCAGCAGAATAATTGACATAACTTCCAATCAAAAACCATCTCTGCAATCTGAAACAGAAGAAAAGACTAACCAACCGACGGAAAGACACAGATGAATACATACCCTTGGGTGCTTGATTGTTGTCCCACATGTATAATTTTGGGACAACACCCGGATATATTTAGACCCCCCAATAAAAAGTTTTCTCTCAGATCCATGTAAGTTGGTGGTTTAGGGCAACTGCAGATCCGTAAAAAAAAAAAAAGAAAACTTCCCTCCAAGAGACATAATTAAGAATGATGAAATGTTTGGACCTGGCTTTAACTAAGTTCAATATTTCTTCGAATCGAAGCAATTCTAAAATAGTATCCTATTGAAGACTTTTCCAGTTAAATTATTCTTCAAAAACAAAATAATTTTGCTCTTACTGACAACTGCCAAAGGTCAATGATAAATTGGGATCTCTTTTAGCATAACCTCGTTTTCACTTCTGGGATTTTATACTTGATATTTGATGCAAAAATTGCAAAGGGTTATATCCTTTATATGTATAGGTCAGTTGTTGGCTCAAAAGCTTCTTGCCTTATCGTTTTGTTCACAGTAACCCATTAAAAGCATTCTAAAAATATTTTGTTTTGTCTTTAAGAGAAAAAGCTTCACTTTGTATAATTTTTTGGTGACATTAGTCCGTCTGTTTTATCAAAAGCAAAATTGTCTAGAATATTAATGTTTTTAGAAGTTTTTCTACTCTATTCTAGATGTTTACCGTGAGAAATGCCGATTCATTCTTGAATTCAAACTATTCAAAAAATAGATTTACATCTTTCTTTTTTAATTTTCAATCTATTATCTTTATTGGATTAGGTATTGTAACAGACTAATTTTTTTACTAATCATGACTAGATTTTACCTTCATTTTAATTTTTAGTTGCTTTAATCACAATTTTGGCTCCGTCCATTATTATTCAGCAACGCCTGAACAGTGCAATCGGAAATAACGTGTAATAACCTGGAAGGAATCATACTCACACCTTTTATCTCATCATGCGTTCATTTTGTCGTCACCGATTGCGCTATTCATTCCGTCAAAATTGATAATTGGAAATTTTGGGATCTTTACGTTGTGTTTATTACACACGGCTAACCTTGCTGCACATATACACCATTAGTGTCCATTTGGTATACGAGTGGGGTAGATTGAAAATAGACCCTTTCCGGCGTAGACAGGACACACATTGTTTCCCTCTCATACTGTAACAGAACAAAATGTCTACTTAAAGTGCTATTCCTTTCTTTCACTACGTATAACTCACAATGATATCGACCAAATGTTGCACAACTGCCTACCAATTAGCTTGGGCCTGGAGGTTGATTCGTTCATTTCCCATTGTGGAAAGAGAAAATAAACTCAACCAGAATTCAAATTAGGCTCCTCAATACCATATTCCATTGCTTTGTTAGGTCACACATTGTGCCAAGCGATCGAATTTGAGCTAAGCAGCTGCCTAAGGCTCAATTGCCACCAAAAGATACAGGATAAGGTCAGCCCCCAAGATCAAATTATGATCAGAGCTCAATATAGACATTTGAGCCCCTAAAATCATATTTTGCTGAAGGACACAGAAAAACCTGGCTTGGCCCTCTCACACTGTAAATACATATTGAGTCGAATGGCAATAAGCGAAGACCAAGTTCTGGGGAATGAAAATTCCTAATTTGTTTCAACGCTTCGCCAATGCAGACCAACATTTTTGAAAAATTATATTTTTCTTGATTAAGCCAATAGTAAAACGTAAAAATCTCATTGTGTATTACATGGTATTGTCATTTCACTCTGATTCTGTCGGCTAAATCATTGCAACATTGGTCATATTGTGTGTGCATGCATGAGTGTGTGTGTGCGCGGCGGAGAGCATATTTTCATGATGAGTGATACCAAGAGGAAGAAGGTTAGATAAACTTGCCATAATCACAGCCTTATGCGTAAGAGATATGAAAATACTTCGCTGTGTTATGAAACTTTGATTAGCAAAAGCGTCATCCGGCCTTTCTGAATAGTATATGAAAACAATGATTTATTTCGAAGACGCCGTATAATGAGGCATCTTTCTTTCTCTAATCTCTTTTATAATTGCATCTCTCTCTTCCTCTCTCTCTCTCTCTCTCTCTCTCTCTCTCTCTCTTTCTTTTCGCCCCGACTGCCTCCATTACGTTAACTTTTTTTCTGAAGTTTCATTATAGACGAAAGTTAATTACAGCTTGCCTGGCCAGTTATCGACTGAGCCTTGGGCTGTCTAGTGAGATTTTTGGTTGGTTGTACGGTAGGGGGAATGTGGCAAGGGTACGAGGTGGGGGAGAGAAAGCAGCCGAATAAGTAATTTATCATCTACGATAATTAACTAATTTCGGCCGATGGACCGTGAGTGTTTGCCCAACGCCGTTAGTGTCCCCGACGTGAACAAATAAGATATGAAAGGCGAGTAAAATGATGTAGAAACAAGTAAATGAATTTGAAAAAATATACATAAAAGAATTTAAAAAAAACAAAAAACAGGTAATATTAGATTATATGTACATCCAGCATCCAGTCTATGCGGACTTCTCTTGGATGTACGCATTTGTGTATAGAGTTTTACAAATATTGCAGACATTTCAACATAGGTATAATATGTACTTGTAAGTTCATAATGTCTGCAATGATTCAATCAAAAGGCTTCGATACATATCTATACACATATTAGAAATGTGGTGAAAATGTATGATCAATGAATGAATTATTCTTTTTGTCTTTTGTTGGGCAGTGATCACTGATAAATAAAAAAGAACAAGAGAACACAAACTAAAGGATCGATCTTGGATAAATTGAACCCCTCCCACAAAAGTATTAGAAGTACGTTTTCGAACAATTTTCTTCGAGACATTAGGAGTCAATGTTCAAAATTTCAGCCCTCTAGTCCCGTCGGCAGGGGCCTTCATGCGTGAAAATTGACGAAACGTACTTACTTAGCCGGGCAGTCAAGTAGAACAACTTGAAAAATGAAAGTAATTTATGTTGACGGATTTGCATGATATTTTTTAACTTAAAAGAGATAAAGAGATTGGAGGATTCAATAAATATATATTGCAAATCATCATCGTCATCATCATCTTCATCCATCGACAGACATTCGGAAAGATTTGCCAGACTTCCCTATCATGGACATCGCAGAGCCAGTAGTTTTTGAATTCATCTTGCTCCTGTCACCATCTCACTTTTTGTCGGCAACTATTTCGCATATGATCTCTGGGGTTCCCTGTAGTGAGTCATTATATCCAGCTATTGTCTGACATTCTTTCAACATGTCTGGCCCATAGCCATTTGAATTTTCTAACGATGATACATTGGACTCCTGTTTTTCGCAAATATATTCTGCCTTTTCATGATTTCTCTATATGAAACTGACCACGGTTCCCTCATGTGCATGTTGCAGCTTTTTTCAGTTTGAGAGTCAATTTTTTGGTTGAGTTCCATATCTCAGCACCATAGGTGACTAACGGTAAGATGCATTGGTTGTACATCCATTTTTTAGGATGTGGCATTAATGTGTTCTTGAAAGTCCTACTCGTTCTATTGAAAGCTTACCAACATTGTGTGATTCTCACCCTAATTTTTCTTTTGAAATGGGGACTCGATGTCCAAGGTAGATATAGTGGTCCACTCAGTCAACCAAAAAATTTTCAAATTTAATCGTTGCGTCTTTGTCTCCAACATGTCGGTTGTACATGATATTCACTTTGCTGAAGCTAAACTGAATGACAAGGGCGAAATATTTTTCGAATATTTTTTTTTCAGACTAGTTTCGACTGAAGACGTTATCAAAGTTTTAAATTCAAATGAAACATTCCCTTTCAATTCATTTCTATTGCATTGCGTGTGATTTGACGCTGAAATATTTCAATGAATAAAATGCGACGTGCGTAGAAAAGAATCATGCTCAACCTAACATGAAGATGTGTGGACACAAACCCCTAAAACTCTGTCCCCTAACAGATTTAATACTAATCTCAACGACCCCAAGCACACCGATCTCTATAATCATTATTACTCTAAACTTAGCAAATCACTATTTTCGTAACTGTAACTGAAACTAATTCAACCAGGCACATGACACTTTTAAAATACTTATACGCTTATTCCACACAATAACCCCACGTGTACAATCTAGACCCCTATCGATACATAAAAGATGTTAGAAAGTTACCTCATCCTATCAATACCTGATTTCCCTTTTGTGTATATCAAACATTGGAAACTCCACACAGTCACTTAGACCCTCAGAGATAAACACCAATGTAAGATCCATCGTATTTTCACTAGTTAAAGCTATCTGACATTCCAGAGCATTTACAATGACTATTGATGATAGAGAGCTCGTATTTCCGAACTGATACACGTTCGTTCATAACAAGGACCCCCTGTAACCTCCGCACACTACCTTGATCACCACTATAGATAGCTTTGACATTTACATTCTAAGTACCCAAATCATCCAAGATTAAACCATTACCAAGCTCCCAAATATACATGACAGTTGATTCTTATGGATGCCCTCCCTGACCAATACGATCAATAGAATACCCAAAACTGCTGCTACTACTTCAAACAAAATATCAAACAAAACCAGCAAATATTTTTTGTAAAAATGAAGCAGTCTAACTACCATGGTTTTCAATGATTCTTTTTTTTCCTTTCTTGCTATCAAAGCAGAACAGCTGATGCCAAATTTGATTTTTACGGAAATCTTTCAACCCCTAAAAAGAATGCACATACGACCAAAGATGAAAACCATTCCTTGAACATGCATAGCATAATGATTATTCCATTTATTAACTAATTAATTAACGAATAAAGTTTCCATATACTATTACTCCCGACTTTGTCTCAATCCTTATCACCCACACTCACACACAAACACACACACACACACACATATATATATATATATATATATATATATATATATATATATATATATACATATGTGTGTATGCGTGTATGTGTGTAAGTTTGCATGCTTGTGTTTGCACGTGTTCATATGCATATATTTGTGCATGTATGTTTATCTGCCGAGATAGAGAGGGAAAGAGAGAGGGAAGTAGAGAGGGAAATATAGAGGGAAATAGAGAGGTAAATAGAGAGGTAAATAGAGAGGGATAGGGGGAGGGGAATAGGGAAGGAAAGAGACAGGGAGATAGACAGAGTCGGAAGGAAGAAAATAGAAATAATTCTGCATATCAATACGTACAGCAGAGCAAAACAAAGACACATAGCATAAATAAATAAGAATTTGTGTATCTCTGGAATTGAATCTTGAATTATTTGGCAGGGAAATATCTGGAAACTTTTACGGCTTCCTGGAATCCAGGCACGAGAATTTTGTTCAGAAGACGGTCTGTCAGATTTGAATGAAAACCTTCTGAAGTGAAAGTACCGGATATCTCAAAAGTGTGTTTATATCACAAAACATTACCAATAAAAGATACATCTTACGGATGTAATAGGTGTTGACTTTCAAAAGTTAGTATACTTTTGTGATGATGTAGTTTCTTTTGGTCGCTTCTTTGAAACATGTAAAAAAAATAATTCACCATTTCGTCTGATATGGGGATCTATTGTGAAAGAGACTGTGCTGTCATAAATCCGTCTTGGATTCTCTGACAGTGTTGTATCTCGCATTGGTAACTGTGACCCATGTTTGTTGTTCTTAATGTTCTTTGTAGCATGAGTGTACTCTGTTATAATATCTTAAATTGAGTATTTATAACTGTTTCTACCATGACGTGTGCTATTTTGTAAATTGAATGTAAGGTCTCTTTAGAATTATATAGTGGAAAGCCGTTGTGTTTCAGTCAAACTTTATATGCCAGGTTTTCAATTGTGGCACCAGGTTGGTAGCTCTTCTCTGTAACTTTTGTTTCATTTCTTATCTAGTCAGGGCTTCGTAAAGCATTTTGAATTTAGTGTATGTATATATTTTTGTACAATCGTCCCACGCTTATACCCTCATCTAGGGTATTGCTTGATTTCAAACGTGGATAATTGTTGGATATATTTTATTTCCGACTAACAAGGCCAGCCCCAGCGTAGTTCTGCATACAACACATCGTAATAGTCACCCACCTTGTTACACACCCGGCTGGACGTTGCATTTTCAGATCAGATGTATGGAACATGATTTAACTTTTGATACCCATTGTCATGATGAGTGTTTAGTCGAGTGACATTGAGTACCATTTTTGTATGACTAAGCCAAAGATTCAACCACGGCCAACCGGATTTGAAGCTAGCAATCTATAAATTGACCACGGTTGTCAAAGTGACTATACACATACTTTGTCATTTTCCATTAAAGATTCCTGTCCGCTCTCTGTGAAATTGATATCAATCGATTGTGCGATGTCCAAGAAAGGTTTTGACAGTCAAGTTCTACGTCCTTCCCCATTATCATGGCGATGACACTAACTTTGGAACCGAGCTGTCAAATCGTTGCTTGCCAAATGTTAATTCTCAAAATCCCGAGAGGCCATAAAACCAAAAAAGTTTATTCGACATCATCAAGAGACCTTTATGAACTCAAGGCAAGAATCGGAGACCGTGGTGCGATTATCTTACCAAAATGCTCGTTGATGTAGGGAAATGTCAATTTCAATTGCTGACTCGGCTTAAGTGTTATGAAGAGGTTGGATCACACGTAGATAACAACCAATGAAGTAACTCTTGTTCCAGTGAGATTTGAATAACAATTCTCAATTTCGGAAACAATTGTAAAGGATAAGTGTAAATTAAATCCTAGGCAACCGTGCACCGTTTGCTAAAGCAGTGTATAATAGGAAATGGTGAGTTGAATTAGGGAGATAAGATCCGATCTATCTTGCTAATGTAATTGAATTTTAAAACTTCCCACACATCGGGACTAATCTACGGCAGCAATTAAATCAGTTTAGACCGGTTAATCTTATTGATTAAACATGAAGCGCGAATTTCTAATCTGGGGTCATTTACACACCATGTTGCCGAAATTGGCTAATTTCTAGAAGGTCAATTATAATTTTCTTTAAATTGAACGAGTCTGTCTTACAAGCTTGATGGTTTTGAAAACACCTTGGAGTTCTTTTGGTGGCAAAACCTTTTCGTAACAATATAGCACGATTTTGACAGAGAATAATTTGGTTTTTTATTGAGTTCACACTACACAATATGACTAGTTACGTAACTTTGTGTGATGTGCAGTTAATTTGTCTCCTCTC
>OY735207.1:2737500-2747500 GCA_963457665.1 Thysanoteuthis rhombus
TATATATATAAAGAGAGAGAGAGAGAGGAAGCGGGAGACAGGGAGACAGACAGATACTGACAGACAGATGGACATACGTACTGTGTATTGTCGTCGTTTGGAGTGTATGTGGTGATAAGTACGTGTATGATGCAGTATGATTGTATTTTTACAAGATTCTCCTTTTCTATTTCCACTGTCCACAAAACGAAATAAATGTACTGGTCTCTGACGGGAGACACAAAAAATATAATGAAAGCTTTAGAAAGGAAATTAATCATGTAATATGGACGCCTAAAAGAACCAAGACTAAAATAAAAGAGTTCGTTAGTATGATTGTTTATTCAAACAGATTTCGGACAGAGGACCAATTCGCAAGAAGAGAAGTAAAACAATAACATAGGCATCAAATTAAATCGGGAAATATACTCCAAAAACAACAATACAAAGCGATCATCTTTTGTATCAGATTCCTATCCGACGCCTGAATAATTTCCGAGTATTCAAATAGATATGTGTGAGTGGCAATAATGATTGACAATATGGAAATGAATTGACCAAAACTTGTATTAATACATCTCAAAATTTTCATTGAAAGTTCCAATGCATTCCACCTGTCTCATCAAGCGTTGTCTTAGAGAAATGGAATATAGATGAGATGATCACAAGTTAATACATAGCTGGAAGATTGTTTTTTTTAATAAAAATGTTGGCATGTATTGCTACAACCTCAGTCGATTCATTTCCATATTGTCGATCAATTTTACCATTTTGTCGGATTTTCTACATTAAAACATTAGGTATATATATATATATATATATATATATATATATATATAGAGAGAGAGAGAGAGAGAGAGAGAGAGATAGATAGATAGAGAGAGAGAGAGATAGATAGAGAGGGAGAGAGAGAGATTATTGAGTCATTACAACTCTTCAGTGTGGCTAGAGACGATCCATTATTCCACCCAGTACTACGAGGTAAGATCGAAACCTTCGTTTCAGAGGCTGGCATCTTACATCTGCCCCATGAAACTGAACAGTCAGTAAGGTTGAATTCGAGCGATACATTTACTCACGTATATATTCCCCATCCACGGGGGTGCTCTATTCCAACATTGGAAAAGCATTGCATAAGCTTATAATGAACGAGTTACTTCACTTAAAGAGTGCTCAATTCTGAAAAAGGAGCGTTACTTATATATATATATATATATATATATATATATATATATATATATATGTATATATATATATATCAACAATGGAAACAACCATAACAAGCATAATGATAATTTCATGTAGTGCGTATGTTTGCCCTTGTGTATGAGTGGAGCGTGAATAGCTTTTTCATGAATTTATACCATTGTATTATTACTAGGAACTATATCAATTCTGGTTGTGAATAGAAGAAAAAAAGAAAAAAAACAGGTGTCTGACTGGACCCACACAACATAATGAAAAACGTAGACGAACAGAGAAAATTAATCATGTAATATCAAAGCTGAAAACAACGAAGAGTAATATAAAAAAATGAGAATCGTTTACTTGGAATAGTTAATCAAACTGTTGTGTGGACAACATCTGGATACTTCGTCAGAAGTAAAAGAAAATGATACATAACCAATTAAAGTCTGAAACTTTTTCGATAGAGAATATTGCCTCAAAATCACTTTTTGTTGGTGATTCTTATACGAGGCACAAAGTTCTTTTTGAAGGCCCATCTACGGATTATTTTAGTAGAGAAATCAGAGATATGATTAAATTTCCACGAAATGATCCTGCAACAGAGAATCTGCAGGATCCCTTGATCAGGAAGAGTCCATGGTTTCAATTGGTGATTACGAGCTATCGTTTATCAGCAAAATTGTCACCTCTGAGTGGAACAATCTGGTATTATCGACAGATAGAGCTAGGAAATCTCACTGATGATCATAATTGATCCGTCTCTGTCTCTCAATCTCCATCTCTCTTGCCCTCGATCTTACTCTCTCTCTCTCTCTCTCTCTCTCTCTATATATATATATATGTGTGTGTGTGTGTGTAGAGATAGGGACAAAGAGAAAGAAAGAGATGAATAGAGAGAAAGTGAGAGGAAGAGAGAGGGTTCTGACGCTACAAATATTTTTTATTTAGATTTGGCGGCAACATGAAACACGTGTCAGTTGCAGCTGAATATTGATCATATTCTATTTGAACAAACATTACACATACATAAAGGTATGCTAGGCTAACAATATGCTTCCAAAGTGTGTGTGTATCTATATAGGAATGCATGATGTGTATGGTGTGAGTGTGCACATACACGTGTGTTAGTTTGTCTTGCATAATGACACACCAACTGGACACAAAATTGGGATGGAACTCATTATCAATGGGTTGCAAGACTAATTAGCTTATCTCCGCTCTTTGGCAATCTCCCCAACAGATGTCGACATAATTTTAGCTTAATTTAACTATAATGAGACATCAATATAGTATCGAACTGATCAACTTGTGAGACCAGAATCCATTTTACCATTTTAGGATTGGTGTCCGTCTTTATTCTTTCTTAATCTAGTCACATTATTCATAATCAACTGTCATTTTCATAGCAGAATCTGGATAAAATCACACACGTATACACACACGCGCGCAGACACACACACATACACACATGCACTCGCAGACACATACATAATTATGTGCGTATTTGCGTGTGTGTGTGTATATATACTAGAATGGAGATTTACTGCACAAGCATGTTTCAGTTTCTGTCAGGTGTGGGCTTCTTCAAGCGAAAGATCAGGTATATTTTAGATTCCTAGGGAATTTTGGAAATTTTTAACGGTTTGTTAGTTTAGGGGGTCGGAGGTTTTTTTATTTGTTAGGTTTGTAGTTCGTGTATCCTTGTCTTCTTGTCTTCTGGCACAAAATTCATAACCACCAGCAAAAATACAAAAAAAAAAAATCAAGAAATTCAACACATATAAAAAAAAAATTCCTCCGTCCAAATAATACTCACAAAAAAATTTCCCAAACGGTAATCTAAAATATACATCATCATCTGCCCGGAGGAGTCAAGACAGGGCAAAAACCTTAAAGAGTTAGTGTAGCAATTCCCCATTCTACTACGTTTCCAGCTTTACTCTAAACCAACTAACCATTTAAAACTGAACGTATCAAGCACTCTATGAAATAATGCATCAGATATTGCATTATATTGCATTACCTAATATTGAATTATATTATAACATGTTAAATTTTATCTCTGATATCTTTCTCTATTTGCATGTGTGTGTATATATATATATGAGTGTGTATGTGTGTGTGTATGTGTGTGTGTGGATGTGGTATGTGGGTTCTATGTTTAGTGGTTGTCCAATGCTTGATAAAGGCTCCCACAGCCCCCTTCCATGACGAATTTGTAAGTTGCTATCCCCCTTAAAATTCCATTGCTCAGGCTCGAACGTTATTCAGCGATACAAACCCACTAACTGTGATCCAACTAAAGTGAAGAACGCTCCCAATGAAAATTTTCATATATATATATATATATATATATATATATATATATATATATCCTCTGATAGTAACTCATTATTGATGGCTTGCAAGATATCCAAGATAACAATTGCTTTACAGAGAGCACTTTTTACTGTACGCATGCGTAAGAAGGGTTGGAAACAAGGCTGGCTGTTTCACGGTCGAATTCCACACGTACTGCTATTCCAATTGACGATGATTACAGCAACTTCTGTATCCCATGCATATTGAATGAATCTGTTGTCATCTAGGACTTATCAATTTAACTTGATTGGTGGGAGAGCAACCTCCCAATCACAAGGTTATAATCTCAACAAAATGATGGAAAGCTGATTTTAGACATTGGTTTGGTTTAACATGCTGTGATAGACAAACAGGGTAGATATTACTTTTGCACATCTGATGAGGATTGTTCTTGTTAAGGTCCATGGGTTTGACTAAAATAACAATTAAGAAAATACACCAGTAAGTTTGAATAGACGAATAAAAGATAATCAGACTTTTAAATAACAACGAAATGTTAAATGTTCTGAGACTCTTGAAGTCTGAGAGGAACGCATATTAACGAAGTCTCAACCCAAATGTCTAACATAATTGCCTTTCGACAAATGTCAGTCCCAAATTTAAAAGTACATTTGAAAGGTTGCAATTTGCATCGGTTTAGCCGCATGAAAATACTCGCACATATAGTTACTCCCGCACTCACATATGGTTACACACACAAATGCACGCACGAAAACACAAATACTCACACACTCCCTATAGACTGATGTATGTGTGCCTCTGCATTCCATACATGTACATGTAATATCTTTTCTCTGTCACTCAAAAGGACACACCCCACCGATCCCTGACATACTCATACATACACCCACACCCACACACACATACACATCTATCTGTCTATCTATCTATCTATCTAGATCTATCTATCTATCTATCTATCTAGATCTATATATATATATATATATATATATAAAATTAAATATGATTACCTATATATATACATATATAAGGTAAAATTTTGTGCCATTCTCCGTCTGTTTGTCTGTCTGTCTGTCTCTCCCTCCTTCTCTCTCTCTCTCTCTCTTTCTCTCTCTCTCTCTCTCTCTCTCTCTCTCTATATATATATATATATATATATATATATATATATATGCTGGTATGATTGTACGTGTGTAAGCGCATGTATGAGAATGAACGTATAACTATCTCTGTATAAAGGTCTATGTTCATGCTTTTCTGTATAAGTGTACATATATTTCCTATTTGTGTCTCCGCTTGTGTTTGTATAGACAATTGTGAAAATGATTTTTTATTGCGTATATACATATATCTTCGTGTGTTTGTTTAAGTCCGTCTGAACACATATGTTGTCTATGTGTCTCTTCATCTATTTGAATCGTTCTTCATGTACAACTAACACAACGCACCTAATTGTTAAATAATCCTTCAGTTTTTCAATGTAGGCGATTTCTCTTACAAAAGAAAATGTCAAAAATTCAATCGATCTCAAATATCGCTTAAAAATAGTTCACAGCAACCAATCCCAAAACAAATAACTCCGTTCAGAAAAGAAAAAAAATGCACCAAACAAAATTCCATATTCGATCAAACTATTTTTTCGCTTCTCTGCAGAATAGAATTTTCTTTTTCATAATTTTACATTATTATTAGATGAAGTATTGTAACCCAATATTATATCATTGTTCACTATCTTTCAACTTCATCTTAACCTTCTTGTCGTTTTTATCACAACTTTGACTCAGTTTGTCATTCTACGGCTATGAATAAACTGTGCAATCGGAAACAAGTTATGATGAGAACAACTGCAAATGAAGATTAAAGTAAAAAATAGCAAAAAAATATCCGGTATTAATAATCTAATAAGACGAATAAATACTAAAAATTGCTTCAATAATATTACTAGCTCTCATCGGTGAAAAGGAAAAATGGCGCTGATGGTCGGTTGTAGGTAGTGAATGTAAACGTGTACAAGTAGCTTTTGGAAACTATGGAGCCAGTCTTTTTCTGGCAATCAGGGACATGAATTTGATTCTTGCTGGGGAATAGTCTTTATTTCTGATTGCACTGTTTACACGTAGCCATATAATTACTGCTAGTAAAAGTCATTAAAATAAACAGATTATTTTTAATATTCTGAATCTCTTTATGACTACATCTCCTTTCATCTAAAAAATAGTCAGTAAAAGAAGGTTAATAATACTTAGTCGGATGAAAATTTTTTTTTTTTAAAAGTAAACGTAAGAGTATTTTTTTTTCATCCTTCGTGGGAATGCTTTTTCTGTAGTCTATTTGCTACCGTGAATCATACCCAGAAACAGTCTTTAGAGAAAAGGTTATACATATACATGTATATGTATGTGTGTGCGTTCATATGTGTATGTGAGTAAAACTTGGGCATAATAAAGAAAAAGATAGGAACTGGTAGTCTCCAGCAAATGTTGAAGAGAGAGATTGTAAAATGCTTGCAAGGATTCTGCATTCGGCCAGAATTTGAATCCGTTAAAAGTTTTTGCCTTGATCCTGGATAGTCGATTCAAATCACTCATTAAATCAGACAAACACACAGACATAGGCACACACACACACACATACACACACACTCATACACACATTCGCACGCACACATATATATGAAATAATTATAAATTGCGTTATATTACATTAAAACTGTATCGGAAATGATCTCCCATTATAACACAGTGAATGTGTCATTTGGCTTACATATAGTACATAGAAAAGAAAAAAAAAATTAAAATGGGGCTGCAGCAGGAATAGGACCAGCAACCGATAGGGTAGCTGCTCTAACATAGCGTTGCTCTTACCATTGAGCTAAAATCAGCCGCTGATGCAAAGGCTCAAATTACTGCTTCACCTCCAGACTATCACCAAAACATTCTTTCACCACGGACTACATCTGCTCAGCTTGTTCCATTCAATGCAGACAATTGTTACTAAGAAATACATATCTGAGTTACCGAATAGATCGCAAGTTCGATTCCTGTTGCAGCCCCATTTTCTTCAATGGTTTATTTGACCAACGATGTCTTGGCAAAATGATACATTTACCGTGTAATTACAGGAGATCATCACAGATAAATTTTCAATATAAAATAATGCAGTTTATAATCATTCTGTAAGATCACGTATCCATTTCATAATAACACATACGGACATACACACACTTGTATATATGGTAAGTGAAAAGAAATTTCTTATTTAAAAGTGGTACGTATAATGTATTAGATTATATGTTTGGAAACTGTTTTTTTTTCCACAATAAATGCTAATTTTATATCGGAATACATCACCTGTGCATATTTTAAGTAAATGTGACCCCACCTCTCACAGAACCATCTTATTTCAAACCAAATTTTACTCCCATCTACAAATACCCCACTGTTTCAACAAAACAAGCAAACAAAACAGTGATATCCTCATTCCCTTCCATAGTATTGTAATGTGTACGCAGCAGAGTTTTCTGCAAACTGTGGAAAATATCTACTTGGAGAAGGTTGGTTTTCTATCGTCGAAATGCATTGAAACATGACCACGGACTGATAGAAAATTTAGTTGCAACACTATCTCTTGGGTTTTCCTCTTCACCTTCAATCATTCCTATTAACATATATATATATATATTTACATATATACATATATATATGTTTATATATGTGTGTGTGTGTGTATTCATATAAAGATATGTGTGTGTGTGTGTGTGTAGTGTTTAGTCACAAAAATGGTAAAAATACGTGTTAAATGCATCTTTGATGATATCGATAAATATTTGACGAGGAAAACCTTTGTGAAATCTCTTTGTTTTCAATTGTGTCGCCTTTCTAATCGCTGTGCATCCGTTCTATTCGAGTGCATCTCATACTTTGGATAAATAGTGTCAGAAATAATTAATGATATGATTGTGACACCAGTCTCATTAATACGTTCACACAGCACGCGAAAAGCAAAAGAAATATCCGTCGGTATTAAGTCAACAGCAATACATAAACACAAGGAGAATGTTTACTTATTTAAGTATCGATATATCAGCATCATAACCTTAGCAGCAGTACCAGCCGTTATAAGTTTGCTCCTTCCACATTGTCTGCACAGATGATTGTGATCGTGCTATCATCAGCAATACCTTACCGGAAAACTTTTCCATCTCGTCTCTCCATCTTATGTTCGATAGATAACAATCAGTTAGTCTTTTGCTTCATCGGTTGTCCTATCTATTCCTCATGTGTCCAGCCCGTCTCGATTTGAGTTGATCGATTTTTTGTAAGATATCATTCACTTTGGCCCTCTTTCGTGTTCACACCGATATTTTTCTATTGCAATTATATACTCCTAGAATCACTTTTTCTTCTGTCCTCCGTGGTATGTTGAATGTTCTGAGACTCTTAAAGTCTGAGAGGAACGAATGCAAGTAATTGTTACCTAATTGATTCTCTCTAGGGTGTCCTATATTTGTGGCATTGTTTAAAACTAAGTCACGTAAATAACTAAAAAGCAAGTCACTATCAACTTTGAATTTGCTCAAAATGTCGTTCCGAATTATTATAGAGGAGACAATACACCATAAACCCAGATAAGTACATACTCAGTGCCTTGCATTACAGAAGAAAATAGTATGTTCCCTCTAAAAGTGTTTTTAAGCAAAGGTCATGCAATTTAAATACCATTAGTTTTTACGGCTCAGACAATATTGCAATCTTCTCATTTAGTTACAAGATGAATTGCTGGAACTATCTTTTGGTGCGTAAGTATCTGTATGTAAGTGGCCGAGTCGTTGTTCATAGGTCACGAGCCACTGGAGTTTATAATTCTCTACTATTAAGAACAGTCTACGCCCCCAAACTGGTTTTCCTGTTTCCTGAAGTAAAGAATTTGAACTGATGTTGAGCAGTTAGCAACGGTGTGTGCAGTGTCGATTTTAGCAGCAGCTTGAGTAGCATTATGTCTTGATCTTAAATTATACCTGAAAATCAGGCCAACTTCTTGGATAGACTCTATATACGTTAAAGGATCAAAATTTTCCACTTATAGTAGTGTATATCTCTTCTTACATCGAAACGATCAAGAACAAATCCGAATGAATGTCTTCCACTTCAAGCATTATTCCCAATTATATACGAAAAGAAACGGTATTTCATGGGTAGCAACTTGATAGGTATGTTGTTTGAGGGCAAATGGATTCAAGCTTCTGGTCGCTCTCTGCTATTATCCTGTTATAATTTTGTCTTTTAGCATAACATAATTGCGACTCTGTTTATTGTCTAACAAAAAAGATGTGTGTGTATGTGTATGAGTGTATGAGTGTGTGTGTGTGTGTGTGTGTGTGTGTGTGTGTGTGTGTGCGTGTGTGTGAAGTGGGTACGAAAAGCAAGGAAGAAAACATCTTCCTTATTCTGTTTCCTATCTGATACGTAAAAAAAGCAAAACAGCTTGACACAGTTATTGGAGAAATTTTGATCTGGAATTTTCACTTTAAAATGTTCGTGCTATGTGATCATTGAGGGAGCATTTTATTAGTTTAGGAAATTACGTTCATAAATGAATAACTGTTATGTAAAATACATTTTTTCGCCTTACTTAGGTAGCAGACTTATTTATATGCCAATGTACATAAAATATTTTGTTCATCCTGACACAACAAATTCTGGCAGTAAGCAGAAACTGAGTCAATCATCAATAGTAATTTTGGGGTCAACTGCAATCAAACCTGTCATCAAGTTTCTATCATTTTTTGTCACTTTCCACTGACTCCATCTCTGTCCTGATCAACTTCTGTCATTTTCAGCAACGGTAAGATAAATATTTCTTGTGGCAAGGAAAATATGATTTATCATGTACCATATTTTTTTTATATTTTTGGTCATGAAATCTGTTCCAGCGATCAGGGGATCCAGTATGTACGTTGTGCATCAAACACTTATAACTTGGGGTCATCTGCACCCCAGGATAAGAAGCGCTGTAATTGAGCTACTCTTGATGTAAAACGACATCAGATAACATGATTGTTTATCTTCTTATGAATAGCTAGCAGGTGGGTTATTTGATCCAAGTATCATTACAACTCTCAATCAAATCCCACTTTGAACGAATATTGGTCGTTTCTATTGTTGATCAAATGATTTGTTCATTGTTTGGACTGTGCTGACCGTTTCCTGAAAGCAATCCCCAAAAGATCACACTCGCATGTCATCATTGATCAAGCAGTGTTTTGTTATGAAGTGTAGCCTTTGGCATTAGCTCTAATAGAATTAGTTCTTTGGGAATCTGTCTCATAACTGGGGTATTAGAAGTCCGGTCTTGCTCTGACCTTTGAACTTTTCTGTTTTCGATCGATTACCCTGAATTGGTGCAAAGGCGGACACAGCTGCTAGAGAATATAAAGTCTCCCGATATAGCAGAAAAATAGCCTTATGGAAAACCTTTTCCCAATCAGATATAAATTACGTTACAGAGACAT
>OY735207.1:2752500-2817500 GCA_963457665.1 Thysanoteuthis rhombus
CATATTGAACAAGCTGGATCTGTGGAAAGTCTTCGCTCATTGACAATCAAGATTAAACAGTGGAACATTTCTTTACAATTTTTTTTTTTTTTTTGCTGGTAGGGGGAATCGATGATATGGGTTATTATATGATTACATTTGAAAAGTAAAGAAAATTGCTCCCATTCCCTTCAAACTTTCGTGGTCAGGACTTTGATGCTCATATGTTTTGTTTTTTTTTATCATTGTCCGATTTGAAATGCGTAGATTCCAGATTATCAATGTCCTCAACACGAAAAAAAAACTAAATATTAAGAGAATGATTGACTATTTTTTTCATAAAAATCAATTAAAAAATATCACATCATCCAGGGACAAAAAAAGGTTTAGATACTTTGCACATGGTTATCCATCATATCATGCCTCTTCATTTCTTCCATCCTTTACCATTACTTTTATGATCTGATTCTCTCCTTTATCCATTCCAATCTGCATTGACTGCCCATGTTTCTATCCTGATATTATACAAACATGGATTCGCTTCATATGCAAAACATCCCCATCACCTCCAGTAAACCACTTCACGAATCATCATTACCACCACTATCATCATCATCATCAGCAGCAGCAGCATCTTGCTGACTGTTGATACACAACAACCTTCCCCAACATCCACGTGTCTTCTTGCTTTTGAGTGTCATGGTGCCAATATCATCTGAACTTTCCTAAATCATCTTGTTGTCTCCTAGGACAGGATCATAAACTTTCTTCGAAAGAGATTGAATCGACAAGAAACACGCGCCGATGTTTTTGGGAAGAGCCGACAGCAACGTGGTCCAGACGCAAGAAAGCGAATTATATTAAACTTGCTGGACCCATAGAACGTCCACGAGTGCTGACAGCCAAGGTTCTTCATTTAAAGTCTTGTCTGCTTTTGTTCAAAACTAAACAAACTTGACAGTTAACATAAGATTCCACTCAACTCCTCGGACATGTCACAGATTATAAATTTCCCTTTGAGGAAGACCGAATGGCGAGAAACACGCCCCAATGTTTTTGCAAGAGCTAACCGCACTGTTGTCCGGACTCAAAGAAACGATTGTCAAATTATATTAAACTAGTTGAACCCGTGGAAAGTCCATGGGTGTTGACAACTAAATACGTAAGTAGTAAACTCAGGCTGGGTACGTGTTTTTTTGAGGGGAGTCGGCTGGGTTTGACCAGATGAAGGGAAATGAATTGTCAAATCATATTAAATTCACTGAACCCGGAATGTGGAATGCCATACGAGTTGACAACGAGGATTACCGTGTTCAAAGCTTTTTTATTCCTTGGTAGGTTGAGAGTTTTATTTCAAAAAGTATTGTAATGGCTACTATACCTCTCAGACCTCGTTTTTGTGACCAGAATTCATACGTAGTTATTTTTATTGTTTTGTATGATTACAAATGCACAAATTTACCCGTTGTCCAAATGAAAATAGGCAGATTTCAAATTATCACGGTCCTGGTCTCAGAAGCAAATCTTGAATAGAATAATCGGTATATCTATGACTTTCAGACATATTGAAGAATAAAATAATACTCAAATAAAGAATCCTTTGCACAGTTTGATATCTCTGCTCTTTTCTCACCGTTTGTCTCCCGATATATATATATATATATATATATATATATATATATATATATATATATATATATATATATATATATATATATATATATATATATATATATATATATATATAATATACTACTTTGTTCGAAAGTAATTTCGATAGAGAAGTTTAACAGTAGAAGTTTAAGAATCAATTATTTCCATTTTGAAAGAAAAATACATGATGCGTGTTGAGTGTTTTCTCTCCTGAACTTCAAGTGAATACATAAGCGCATATGTAATTATGAATTGTATTATAATATACACACACTAAAATCTTATCCTGTCATTACACTGTTGATGTATCACTCAGCCTAGGAAAAACAATAGAATATACAACTGAGGAAAATGTGGCTGCTGCAGGAATCAAACTTACTATCAGTAGGGTAGCAACTTCGATGTGATGATGATCTTAACATCGAGTCTAAATGTCACCAGTTATGCCGAGGCAAAAATACCCGTTTTCACAACCTGTCCGTCCCGTTTATTTTTGGTCTATTCACGTCTTTCAATGCGACACTGTATCAAGGAAGAAAAAAAAAAATATATATATATATATATATATATATATATATATATATATATATATATAACCATCTCCAAAATTACATCCAAAAAATATATAAGCCCCAACCAGAAAATATCAAAAAAAGGACATAGAATGAATCAACGAATCACACAACATATTTGTGAAAAGAAATAAGAGTAGCAATATATATGAAATGAATCATCAAACCAACAAAAACTGCTAACGATATCATATAAAACTACAAAAAATTAATGACTAAAAAAACAACCATGAAGCGACAACGAATAAGGGACGCAAAAACATCACTGATGAATTAAACATTAGTAACCGGGTAGGAAAATACAAAAAAAAGATGCTTGCATATTCAGGAAGAATCACTAACCGGACCTCATTAACAAACCCACCATTAGATCAATTAACCCCTCTAAATCACAGATAAGGGAAATAGTATGAAATTAATAGAGGGCCTCAACTACAAAATCAAACAACAACTACAAAAAAAGAAATGGACAAACCTCAATGAGGACATTACCTGGTTTGGCAACATAGAGAGAAAAAATACTTGTGTTTTCGTCAAATTTGGCATCATGAAATTCTACCCCTCAATATTCAAAGATATCTTTGAGGAAACCATGGAATTCGTTGATATCTATACAAACATGAACAATGGCGATACTTAAATAATCAAAAACTGCAGACGGACAACACTGTTGAAATATCAATAACGATGGACTGGAAGAAGTGACGTTTCTATTGATAATCTTCATTCAACCGTGATGTCAACCCTAATCGGTTTATATATTTTATATAATCTCACCATATGACCAAGCTCCTGGAATATATAACTATACCGTGATGACGGCTCACTAATTTTACACAACAACACACAAATAAGTGGAAAAATGGAAAAAAAGATTAATCATAAAAGAAATAAAAAGAACTGAACTTCAAAATTTGAATCAATGTCAATGTCAAATTTACCATGTTCAGATGTTTCTTTTAATTTAAATAATAACACTCATAAACCATATAAAATAATCAACACCAAACCATTAAAAAGGTCCACAAATCATGAATAACTAGACTAATAGACATCTCCTTAAATAAAACAATATTCAGTAATGTTAGAAATAGATATTCTAAAGCCCTGAAAAAATCACGATTTTACCGTAATTGGCTCTTGATATAATGAAAAAGTTAAATCTTGTAGAGAAAAACATAGCAACAAAAAAGGTGGAGGTACAAAAATCATCTGTTATACACCGTCATTCAACTTACATAGGAAAACAAAGTTGAGGAAAAATATTCATCCACTCGATAAAAAAAAATCCTCCCCTCCCTGAACAATCCACCGATTAGATGTTTAACAAGAACAAACTGTAAATTAGCTATAGTTCTACGGATAATATCAATAAATCCATAAGAAATAACTAGAAAATGATTAACCATAATATTAACGCTACAAACATGAATAAACCAGGCTAGAATATCCAACCAAGGGAAACCTTCAGAAATGAAATATTATACTGGCGTATCGAAAACAAGCTTCAGGCTAAGATTAACCAATCAAATATCATCAAATGCGTTCGATGAAAATAGTACCTCACAGTTGACTTATTATTAGAGACTGACAGATAACAAACTAAATCCTACAGTAAAACAATTAAAACAAAAATATATTGGCCAGAATATTGGACCCCATGTTACTTAGGCCTAAATGAAATAATTGAAATCCTCACTATTGTCGATAAAAGAAGAAACGTAAAACAGAATTATCAAACTGGGGAAAAAGTTGTGTTAAAATGCCAGCATTGCTCAAAACTTCTATTGGGAAACATAACTCATAACGGATAGATATAATAAAATTAACCACCGTAGATATATTTTTTCTGGAGCTGCTTTAAAAAACAGAAATCCAGAATAATCAGATCAACAACAAATCAGTATACAGATTCATGTGAAAATAAAATAATATCACAGAAGAAAAATTCCACATAGACTGATGGATTAAGTACATACTGATAACAAAAATGCCTGCGCCATATCTTCCTAATATTTAGTTGATAATCATCAGCAAGAACAGCATCCCCAATAAATAAAACCAGAAAAAAACATAACAAACAATGAACAACCAATAGAAACAGGAAATATGTATTGATTGATAGATACAATGAAAGGAAAATCCCACTATAAAATGAGACGATCTATCAAAAATGTCAAAAATAGGATTAAAATAATCCGAAAGATTCGCCTGGAAAACCCCGAATTGGACAAAAACATATTTGTGTACTAAATGTCCACTTCATCATATATATATATATATATATATATATATATATATATATATATATATATAAATATATATATATATATATATATATATACATATAAATATATATTCATATATATATAAATATATATTTATATATATATATATATATATATATATATATAAATATATATATATATATATATATATATACATATAAATATATATTCATATATATATATAGATATATATTTATATATATATATATATATATATATATATATATATATATATATATATATATATATATATATATTAACAAATTACCTCAAAGTTATTAATCGTGTAAATCAATTATTGTCTATTTTTTTCTGAGGTTTATCGAAAAGTTTCATAATTTTTTTCAAGAGAACTGGTCCAATGTTCCAACAGATGGTTTGGAAATTGTTCTATTCAATTAAAAGAGTCCATAATCACAGAGAGAGAAACCAATAAACAACATTCTTCATTAGCTATCTACCTAGCTTGATACATACATACGTACATACATACATACATACATACATACATACATACATACATACATACATACATGAAGTGGGAAAAAATCAATTCTGCGTCCCTCTGATAAATTCATGTGCTTTGAAAATCTCTGAGGTTTTTTCTCAGATATAAAATCGATTTTTTTTGCATTGAGTTATTATTTCTAGCACTTTTTTTATAGAACGATTCTTTCAAATTTCAAATCATCGCAAACTTTTCAAAAATAAATACAAATAAATCGTCAACTTTTCATAACAATGTAATTCATTTTTTATCGATTCCATTTCCGACCTTTTAATAACAACAGAATCCGTTTTTTCATAGATTTTATCTTCAACTCTTCATAACATTCAAATTGATTTTTTCTGAATTATTGTATCTTGCATTTATTCAGAAAAGAACAATTCGTTCGTATTTTAAATCATGTCAAGGCCCAAAATAAAAATTTTAGATTTTAAAAAATTCATATGAATAAAATGAAATTAAAATAAAATGAAAATCCAACCAGATTGGCACGTTCGTCCAGTTCGAGTTTTTTTATGAGTTTGGAACGTTCTTTGTTATTGTCCGGTTCAAAATAGTTCTCATGAAATTAGATTTACATAAAGGCAATTTAATATTGTCTCTATTGTTTCCTTGATAATCAATAATTCTTCTTTCTTTTTTTTTTTATCGCAAACAGTTTAACAAAAACTATGACAAGTGCGTTGGGGATGATCAAATTAAAAATGGGGAAAAAGGGCTGATCAATGAATAAGTTATTGCTCTTGTATTTCGTTGGGAAAGACCTAGAGACCAGTCCAAAAGTCTGGTGACATCTTTCTGATACAAACAGAGTTGTGAGTTGTCTGAATGTGCATTGTCATGGAGAATGGTTCAAACTGTTTCTTGGATAGTTTGTGATCATTAAGCACTAATCTAACACGGAAGACATAAATCAATTCACCCTCTCTAGCCATAGGTAAAAATAGCACAAGTTGAAGTGAGTTGCTCGAAGTGATTTTGCCTTTTAACTATTGCTTGAATTAACTCACATTGATGAAAATACAACCAGTATGCTTCGAATTATAAATCCAAGATTTTAAAAATTGAAAGTCTAAATTTCCAACCAAAATAAAAACTGAGCGTGAATGCTGCTGGGCACAAATTAAGGGACAAATTCGACATGAATTATCATTACAAATTGAACACCTCCTTGCCCAAAACTCGTGGTGGGGCGAGAGTAATAAGAAAAAAATAACAACTTTTGAAATGAGAGTACAAAATTGAAGTTTCTACGATGAAGAGTTACGGTTGATTGAGTCATTTGTGTGGGTAGCGGTCATTATAAATGCATATCCTATGGTTTGATACGGAGAATAATCGGTTAATTTATTTATTTCTTATAGTTTGCAGCCTATCAACTCAGATGGGTTGAGGTGTTAGAAAGGGATCACGAGGGGAGTCTCCCTAAATGATCCCCAGTATTCCCAAAAGGTCACCCATCTAGGTACTGACTATTTTCGACGTTGTTTTACTTCGATTGTTGTATGAAAAACTGGTGTGTCGAATGCTTTCGTCAAAATTTTGCTTAAACTGTCCGGCAGAATATGATATTCATAGAGAGTGTGTGTGTATATATATATATATATATATATATATATATATATATATATATATATATGTATATATATATATGTGTATATATATATATATATATATATATACGTGTATATATATATACGTGTATATATATATAACGTGTATATATATAATTATGCATATATATATATATATATACATATACATACGAAAATATCTTCATAGTGTGTATGTGTATTCATGAAAAGTTTGAATAAGAAACTTTTGAACAACCATGGTTATCAGTTAAAGAGGGGTTTTATCTATTTTTCCTATGTGTGTGTGTTTCTGTGTGTGTGTGTGTGTATGTGTGTGTTTGTTGTTCGTTTGTTTTTGAGTTTGTGTGTGTGCTCCAACGCTGCTGGCCATAACGTTGGACAGACTTGAAAATCGTCATTTGTACTCTCTGAACCTCGTTCTAAAAACGAGTTGTTTTGATTTATTCACTTTTTGTTTTTTCTTGTTTTCTAAAAAAAAGTTTTTAGGTTTTTACAAGATCTCATCTTGACGGACATATTGACAACATCCGAATCCTTTATAATACAGATATTTATAGTTTTTTAAACTCATTTTAGATGTTTCCAAGTGATAAACGCTGGTGATATGATACATAGAATTCATTCTGACCATAATTATCCTGTAAATAAATTTTCTACTCCAAAATTAGATAAAACTGTTGTCCTGTTATTGACTGTGATGACGAGTGATATTGTTACTTATATAATGATATAACGTCCGTACGGCACTCATATCAGGGAACAACTGTATCATGTTCATATAAGGGGATACATATATTAGATCTGCCCGGAAAGTTTCTGCTATTTATTATTTAGAGAAAAATTGTCCACCAAGAGTCATCGTGTTGCAGTTCTCTCCAAAGCATTCCACCTCACATACTTGTTCCTGTACTCTTCGTAATGATAAAACAGTCTTCAAAAACCTCGTTCGGGATTGTCATAAGTTACTTTGACACATTTTCATTGCCAACAGAGTAATCCAATGAGAGAGGATCTATTAATATATGTTCAATGAATACATTTCTGATTGGTTGCCTAGTTGCATCAAGGTCATGTGACCGGTTTTCAAGATATTCTGAAAGGCTGCATATTATCTGGACAAGCCTTTTTATAAGGAGTGTAAAAAATGTATCAGAAATCACCAGCCAAAATCGTCATCAAAAACCTAACATAGTTTTGTTCAGTTTTCAGTTTGGTTAGACCGATTGGCCATGTATGTATATAATACGTGCACACCAACCCAATTGAACTAAAGGGCTGAAATTTTAAACATTCATTCCTTATTATGTTTAGAATTATTTCCTTTAAATCCCCTCTGAATAAATCAATTTGCTGTGTAGAGTCTTGCTCAATCGATCTTTAGGTTTTCATTTATGCTTTCTTCAAATGAGGACACTTTTAATGATCACTGCCAACCATAATGCAAAAAGTAACATTCATTGATCACCCTGATTTTCCTTTTACAGACTAGATCTGTTATATGGTGCTCAAACAAGAAAAAGTTGAAAATATTTACAGGAGTGAAGAATAAAGGAACTTGTTTATAAATAATTGATTTGAATCTTGTAATTATTCAATTTTCATTGGTCTGCTTATTGATATTTTGCTGTATAGAGCCAATATCCAATAGATACCTTTTCTATAGAGTAATGATTAGGAAGGGATACCATTTCCACTGAAATGAATTCGATCTTCACCCGGTGCTCCGATTTGTGACTTCGCAGTGCACTAATATAAGCTAGGTGAAGATTGGGACCTTTTGTCATATACAAATGATTTGCAATCCAGGCAAGCAAAGTACAGAAAAAAGTTTCAATCTTTACTGCAAACCCTGAGTTTTATTAATCTGGCATAGTAGGATAACAGAGAAGAGGGACATCACGGTGTAGCTGGAATCCATTGACTTTTGGAAAATCACTTTCCCGGACGGTAACATCGCAAATCTCTGGGTTCAGAGCAGAGCCCAAGGGACCCAGACCCCGGCTAACCACTGTGAAGGAATTGAAGTATTTATCATTATTGAGGTCATGTTTGGATTTTTGTATACTGATATTCCGAAGAACCTGGATAATGAATTTTTTTTCTTGCATGACAATGTAAAGTTCCCAACCGGAATAGATCACATGACCTGGTATAGCCAATGAAAGCAAAGCTTTTGTTGGAGTGATTTATACGATGTTCAACGAAAATCTGTTGTCGTTTATATTTGGAACGTGTAGAAATGGCCCTCCCAATCTCCATCTCCCTCTGGGGTTAAAAATGGATGCAACGAAGGCAAAGTGGCACAAATTGTGATGTTAGCCTCCGTCTCTCCGTAAAGGTGCTTGTCATCAATAAAATCAAGTGGGTATGACATGTAATATCTCTTCCTCTCTCTCCCTCTCTCTCTCTTTCTCTCTCTCTATGACTAATAAACATTCGATTTCTCTCTCTTCGTTATCTGAGACTAATAAAAATGTAATGTATATATATATATATATATATATATATATATATATATATATATATATATATATATATCAATTTGCGTTCTTCGTATTCTGATATTTTCGACTGGAGTGTCTCCTGGAACACATAATTAGCAACACCTCTACAAATTTTTATTTCTTCAATTCCTCATATTTTGCAACAAGTGCAGGTATACGAATATAAGCAAAAGTCTCAAAATTTGAAATTCGTAAATACAGATAACGGGCTCCTTTTTTATCAGTAAAGTTTATTAGTAATGAGTGCACCTGTGTCGTCAAAGATGACAGTGTATGGAATATTTGGATATACAAATTGCTTTTCGTACACGTGGGAAATAGAAGGTACACTGCAGTGAGTCTGGAGAATAATTTCCTTTTTGATTTTCATATTTTTTTCATTCACTTCATTGGCATTTTTGTTTTAGTCATTTGAGTAAGAATTGAATTTTTCTTCATCACTTAATTTGCATGAAGAAAGGTTCTATTTTCCTGGCTCCGTTGCATCCTTTGTCGTGACAAGAGACATTCCTAAATATTATGTGGGTGGATTCTGACCAGCTCACGATAAAAAATATTGGAATGTTATAAATCCCAGAGTTATCTTTTAGGAAGTGATTTGGAACAACTTTTGAAATGGTTGGTTGGGATATTGACCGAACTTGTATGAATTGGGTTACACCTACTAGAGTTATCGAAGTCTTTTGTACAGACATACATTTTATTCTGTAAAACTAGTTTATGAAATATGACCAGAAATTAAAATATTCCTTTATTACTGCATCAGCTTTTTTTCTCAACGTTCCCATTGTTTGAGAATATCGAAAAGCCAAGTTGAGAATAATGTAGTCAAATGATAAAATTTACTCGGGTGAAGCGGACATCCTTAATATATTTTTTCTCAAACCTGTAGGACAGCCCTGGGTATGTTTTTTTCTAGTAAACGTGTCGCGCCAGTGAATATACTAATGCAAGGTTGCCTATTTAGTAGGATTTTGTTCTTTTGGTTTGTTGCTTCTGTTTTTAAATTTGATTATGGAAACCCAGTGTTGCAAATATAATTTCCTTATATGTTTCTCTGAGTTTAGTCATGAATTCAAAATTTGAAAAATGAAACTGAAAAACAGAAAAAAAAACAGCAAAATAGGCAACTCTGGCTCTTTGCTTTGTGGACAAAACGATTTATTGTTATTATCTTAGATTGATAAACACTCTTTCTATAGACAAGGCCAATCGACAATATCACACGTACGTGTCTTTGAAAAATGGTATTCGCCCCGTGTTCCACTACTATGGCCTCTCCCCGGAAAAGTTGAATAAAGTATATAACTATTCATTCAACTATTGTTGCTTACGGATATCTGTATTTACGTGGAGAAAAACAACATGAAAAAGCCAACAATTCCCGAATGAAAAATCATGTATTCATAAAGAGGAAGCCGTATAAATTTGCTTCTTCCCCTTCGGCTCAGGAGAAGATTCATTGAAAGGAAAGATATTACATGTTTTTGTTGGTTTTTTTTCTCGTGATTTTTAACAGTTAGTCGAGGATTAGGGCCTCGTGTCATATTCTGCCCTTGAGGGAAGGATGATAGATTCTTAGTGACCAAATGAAGGAGAAATCAATTGAAGAATCAATCTTGGCTGTGAGGCTTTTGATGGAACTATCTCAACCTTGAGATCAAGAAAAATCCTATCAATCCTAAGAAGAAGAGTATACAACTAATGAATCCTCCAGATAGTCACCTAAGGAGCTGATATATGCAACGTAACCAAAGCATGGAATATGCCCAAGGGTTGACTCTTCTTGAACTCATTGCATGAGAGATCAAAAGACAGCACAGTGTATTAGAGAGGTATCATAGAATAAATCAGAAAACTCAAATGGCATTGAGCTGGTCCTGTTGCATTAATTTCAGGCAACCGCTGGACATCACGACCAATGACAAGGATCCATAGTGATCATATGAAAAACTGTGGCAAAAGATTATAACATGATAAAGTAAAAGTTCAAAAAGCTTCAACGCCCAAGATAGAGAGATTTGGCGATTACATGGGATAGACTATGTCTAATGACGTATGCTGCTCATACTGATGGTGCTGCTACTGCTGCTGCTGCTGATGATGATATCTCAAAAATCAATTGATCATATCATACGTGGGTCAATTTGTGGATTTTATGAGATTGATCTGCACTCTCTGCCCTATTACAGACGCCTTGTGTCAGAAAACATAGAAAAAGGTAAGTAACCATTCATTTGACATTCGTTGGATATGGCAGTCTCTTTCAATGAATGTCAGAAACAAAACTCAAAAGGCAGAAGGAGGAGATATTTCACATTCCTCGAAAAAATAAATTTCGATAAAATTCCACTGTTTTTTGTTTTTTTTTTCAAGTTTTTCACATTCTTTTTCTTTGTTGTTGTTTTGTTTTCTTACCACTTCATCTAACATTCCCTGAATAAATTCAGATTTAGAAAAAAAATATATACAGTTTCCTTTAGATATAAAGATTTGTAATCAGGAACCCGTATAGGAAATATATTGGGAGTTTTATCTTGTTTTGCATATCGTGGTTAGAATTGAAGATGTTTTCGACACTTGGGTGGGAAACTATTCAATCGGAAAAAAAGAGAAACAGCCGGGGACTGAATACAAAATGAATAATAAATAATTAATTCTAATCTCATTAATTATAAATGCAGAAAGAATATATATATATATATATATATATATATATATATATATATATATATATATATATATATATATATATATATATATATATATATATGCAAGAATGTTGATTATACACACACTTACAGAAATATGTATATATCGGGTTTCTGTATATAAACAAGTATACATATCTCTGCATTAGATTATTTAAGAGGATTTTAAAACGTATATATATATATATATATATATATATATATATATATATATATATATATATATATATGATTATGGTAAACGGGTCTGGTTAGTCACCCAATAGAAACCATCACATGCCCAACGTACTTTGGGAGCATGTCATGTCGGGAGTATCAATTTAAACAATAAGGTACAATACAAGTTGTTGTTTTTATCCTATCAAATGATATACACACGCACACAAACAAGCATACAACCGCACACACAAACAATAATATACAGAGATGGAGAGAAAGAAAGAAAGGGTAAGTGCATGAGTAAGAGATAAATACCGAGTAATGTCACATATATAAAAGCATAGGTACGTATTAATATAGACATTTTCTTTCCTGTCCCACCGTCTCATTTGGTCAAAAGTTCCTATCAAAGTTTCTTGTCGGCGCAATTTAGTTCCTGTGGAAAAGTTTATTGCGTTTTACCTTCGTCTAATCTAACAAAAAGAAGTTCAAATTGACATCAAGTTGCCTCTGGATTTGTCTGTCACTCATACTGGCTAGAAACCAAGGCTAAAGAACCCATCAAGTCCTACTATCCACTTATAGCTGAGGG
This sequence comes from Thysanoteuthis rhombus, assembly GCA_963457665.1. Lineage (NCBI taxonomy): Eukaryota > Metazoa > Mollusca > Cephalopoda > Oegopsida > Thysanoteuthidae > Thysanoteuthis > Thysanoteuthis major. The sequence continues at coordinate 2,765,062 of OY735207.1, forward strand.
AAAAGAAATGAGTTTATGCTCTGCTAATAGCTATATTGCCAAGTGAACACAAACTCTCTGATGGATACATATACAGATAGACAACTGCATTAGTACAAATCATTATTTATCATTTTTCCAAAAGTTTACTGAATATAGAATACACATGTATTGTTCAAAGTGTGTTATGCATTATATATATATCAGGTCAAAATAATGCTGTTATTTATGAATCGATCAGCAAGAAGCTAATCTGTTTGACAGTGCTGCTGCAAGATTTTTTAATTAATTATTTTTGGTGTGCTGACAGTATCATACTATTCTTTTGGCGAACTTTTGGCCATAAACGCCTCCAGCTATACGGTAACTTTGCGTTCGTTTTCTCTGTCTGCCATTAGGAGAAAGAGAGACTTACTCACCCGAATCAATCAAGGATTCCTTTTCAAAATCACTCATGAAGACAATGTCTTTTTTCTGCTAGTTACTCACTCGGTGTTTTCATGTCCGATCTAATAATATATACACGAGCACAAACACACATAGCCCCTATATATATATATATATATATATATATATATATATATATATATATATATATATATACATATATATGTGTATGTGTGTGTGTGCGTGCGTGCGTGCGTGTGTATGTATATATATATTGCATTACTGTCATTTACTTTTACAGTCTCAAAAAAAAATCGATATCACCCATTTAAAAAAAAAGGTGTATTTCTGAGTTTCCATAGATATTATTAATTGCAAAATCTTCCCCTACAGGAATATTTTACAAGGATAATAATCAATTGACTGAAAAAACGACTTTTTCCTATTCTCCTTCATTTTTCATTACTATTACCACAAATGGCAGACGCAACGTTGAACTTATTGTTCTGTTCACCCGACACAACACATATTGATTACTTCCATCAATAAATTGTACTGTTAGCATTCGTGCAAGCAGGGTTCATTCAGGTCTCCTGGTGATGTGAGGTGCGGCTTTTAGCACCAGGGACACTGTTAGTGAGATGTGTGGAACTAGCGGTTATGTCCCTTGTCCTGATAGACCGCACAAGGAATTTTCACAGTCGTTCATCGACCTGCTTTTTTGGGGGGGAGGGGGGAAGTTATTCAACTGTATCTCAAGCACGTATCTGAAAAAAACTATTTATAAAGACGGAAAGACAGACAAGTTTATGATGTTTTCAATGTAGCTGTGCCCATGGGCATCTACTGCCGCTTTCCCTGGTTTAGGCGGGGAGGAAATATTCCATATTAGGTAAGAAGATATACTCAGATGTAACTGCTCAAGCTATAACTCTGTCTCTGCTGTCATTAATCATAGTGGCCCTTTGATCACAGGATTTCTTGAAATTATCAGTCCCAAACCGACTTGCCCTCAGTAAGAAGGCCTGATCTATGGGAAGGGGCAAATGCCCCCCGAAAAAATCATCAAGTATTATTCCAATTTAAAACTGTAAATGGCTGTATTTGGGATTTCTTTCACCCCATCATTAGCACATAGTAAAATAAAATGATTGGAAGATATGATAATCTAATGATGTCACACTTCTCAAAGATGTCACACCCTCTTCCATATATCTATTTTTTACCGACCGACCGACCGACTGACCGACCGACGGTCCGACTGGAAAGCGTCTTATAGAAACGTGAGACATCTGATGAAAACAGGGCAACATACGTTCGTCTACCTCTAGGATTGGTGCTCTTTCTGCAAATTTTTATTTCTCCAGCCTGAAACTAAACAATTGAATTGAACCTGAAGAATAGATACAAAGTGAAATTCTAAGGATTGAATACAACATTTACTGAGTGGAGACCAGAAACTATATTGAACAGAACGTTGTAATAACGACAACTAACATTTGGACAATCAATACAAAATCATTTGCAAAAAAATTGAGACAGTACAATAAGGCAGGAAAAAATGCATCGATCGAATCGTAACAATAAAATAGCCAAATTTATCATCGCTTATCATAAACAATAGGCCATTAAAAATCTGTCGTTGAACATAGTGTATCATGTGGTATGTGACCAACTATTCTCATGAATTATCATCAAAGCGTCACGGTGCCAAAACATTCTGAATAATAAATTGCTCAGATGCAATGATAGTATTTTACGATATCTGATCACAATATAAAAAGTGAATAGTTCTCTGTTTTGAATAATCAGATGCTTATTCATCCGTATGAAGGAAGCAGTCTTCAAGGTTATCACATCATTCCAATTGTATGCGTTTGTTGGCCTGTCGATTTTGTGTATGCACTGGTCAGTGTGCAACTATGGTGGACTGCAAAACTTCTGCGATATCACCCCTTGGTCAGTGGTGGGTAAAGATCAGCAGCAGCTATGTCCAGTGCCTGATTACCTGTTCTCCCAGATTCCACTAAGATATGAAGGGTCAATGTATTGCCTGAAGCTTCTGGCAGACCAAGAGCCAAGGTCGAGGACACAAGACTATATTTGATATCTTTCCCACCTCTGCATAGGTTTCAAAATGAAAAAGAAATTTGAAAAAAAAACATAACTTTGTGTCATGTACCAACTGAGTGGGAGGGCGGAAAACTCCACAAGGCTCATGTCGGATAACAGTAAGAATCAGAAGACTCACAGCGTGAAAGTCATAATTTGAATCCCTTCTCACTTGAGATTGAAAAGAAACCTCTGGAGACTAGTATGTAATACGTGAAGATTCAAGCTACTACAACAAACCCATCCAGACGGAAGTATACATTTTTGTCCAAATCCTAAAATCCTCAAGAGACACATCCATAGACTGATCAATAGGATTATTTTATACATCGTATTGTTTAGAGCCCTTCAGCTTTTGCTATAACTGAGCACCGGACTGGTCAGATTCTTCCATATGGGAAATAACCCAAACTGGTATCAAATACAGACGTCTTTGGTCGGTGAAAATTATTGCAGCTGGCTTATTCTGACGTAAGTATTGTCAAGATACACGCCCAGAAACAAGCAACCAGGATTTTCTTTACACAGGTTGACAAAAGAAGGGTGCAACCCTAATGATGCAGAATTAAGGTGTGCAATAAAAATGCATTTCATTATTTGTGAGTTTTATAATCAACAAAACCAACCCAGGTGAAGAAAGAGAATCACAAAAAAAAGTAGACAGTGTAGGTATTCAAACAGAATTCTCTTCAGAAAAGAATAGATTCGATTTTTTCCGAAGAAACTTTTTTTCATCCAAAAAAAGGTAAATACACTGATATGATATCTAAGACAAGATGGAAAAAACAAAAAAAATCCGTCTCATGAGAAACATTTTTCCTTCCATTGAATGCGTTAATTTTTCAATACCGGCGCCCTGGATCAGCACTAAGCTTTGTGACGCAAAGTTAACGGCCTGTAACTTTCCTTTATGTAAACATTTTTTTTTTTGACAAATGCTGAGTCGATTCAGAATGCAAGACTGTCCATTGTGTGTAGACCTACCAAATAAAATCTGCATTTGAAAGCCATATTTTAGCTCGGATATGGATATCAATGATCGGGTGAAAGTACGTGAACATCACAGCTACCACTGCATGACCATGTTGACAAAACTATACACTATCAAAATCCTCAAGATGAACAACCATGAAGCAAGAAGTGTCATTCAAACAGTAATTCGTAAACGATGGGTCGGGGAGCGGTACTGTGCTGCAAAGCATGTGCTTTTGGGCTTCAGGGAAATGAACTTATCTGATGGTATCTCTTTGTAAAATAAATACACTTACTTCCTTGGATCTTAAATTAGTCATATAAAGGCTTTTGGGAACGGAATTGAGTTTAATGACCACTTATAAATGTACATTAACTAAATTCTGGTCTTATATCGCCATCGACTGGTTCGCAAAAATATTGTCGTTATCAAATCTGTCCGAGGTTCAAAAAAGGTCGAGTGCCTCTATCATAGAACCAATGAGCCTTTGCTATGACTGTGTACGAGATGCCTGTTCCTAAACAGAATCTTTTGTTGCTGGTATCAAAATTTTAGGGTTGAGCAATAAAATACATTTCATCAATGTTAAAGTTTTATAACAACAGAAACAATACCTGAAAAAAAGGAAAGAATATCACAAATTTATATTTGAAAGGGAATCAAAACATTGGAGAAAATAAACAAGAAAACTCTTCCTTTTTTTTCTCCAAAGAGAGAACAAGAACAATTTTGTCTGTTTTAAAAGACGAGTTTTGCTCCGGTTAGAGGCATTAATTTTTCAATATCAGTGCAGTGGGTCGGCTCTAATGCTATGTGACGTGCACTTAGTTGTCCGTGATTTTCCATTATCAAGGCCTTTTTATTATGACGAATGCTGCACAATCGATTCGAGAATGGCATGCGCCAATATATTAGCACAATTGAAGTGAAAATTTTATGTCTCTCTGTTCGCGTGCTCTAACCATACCCAAATGTAAATATGAAGGCAGGGTTTTTATACCCAGACTTTATCAGACATAATAGATATGAACATATTGAGAAAGATGTGAACAGACAGATAGATATGGCCATCTTGGCAAATCATGTACGTAGATAGATAGGTATGAAATCACTCTTGAAGAAAATAGGGCTGCTGCAGGAAATTAAGAGTTGAAAGCAGTTAATTGGCCTTTGCATTACCGGCAGCTATTTAGCTCAATGGTAAGAGAATCGCCACGTTGAAGTTGCAACCCGGTCAGTGACAGGTTTGATTCCTGCAGCAAGTCCACTTTCTTCAATTGTTTATTCTCTTGACGGAGTGTGAATCAAGTGATTTATTAACTATGTAATAACAGATCATTTTTTAAAGTTTCTATATGATATAACGCATTACAATATATATATATATATATATATATATATATATATATATATATATATATATATATATATATAGTGTTAAATTATATTGAAATTATAATTGAAATGATCTCTCCTATTACACGGTGAATGTATCATTTGGCTCAGACAACGTATAATAACAGGAAATCATTTTAAAGATAGTTTCATACTACCAGATCATATATCCATTTATTAATAACCGATAAACGCACATACACACACACACACACACACATATATATATATATATATATATATATATATATATATATATATATATATATATATATACATATATATATATATTTATATGTATATAGTGAAAAATTGAGGCATAGCTGTAGTATGTGGTATGTATGCTATTTTCAGTTTACGTTGAGTTATTTCAAACATGTTTCGAAACAATAAGAAAGTAATCTTCAGTGGAAATGTATAACACTTTCAATGTTGCATGCAGCAGTGAAATTTGACATTTTATTTTATTTTCACTCTGCTACCATAATATTATAGCTGTCTTGAGAATTGTTAAGCGGTGAATATGAATGGGCTCATCCAACGATCAGGTCAACAAGACGCAGGTTGTCATGAGAATACTCCAGTTGGGGAGAAATAAAGTCTGGCAGAATAAAAGGATTAAAACTGGAATTAGTTAATGGATAAGAATCCCGAAGTCTTTTAAAAAGCATTAAAATAATATCGTGAATATTTTATTGACTTTGATTTCGTTTTGTTTGAATGAAATTTTTACCACCGCAGGTTATTGCTGGTATGATGCATTGATTTTCAAACCCCAAACCTGATGGCAAGGTGCTTTAAATATGTATCTTGTCATACCAAATGATTTCCAACCAATTGTTATGCGTCATTTTATTTCAATTCCATGATCTTCGAATTTTTTTTCTACCAGGTAAACTACCTAATGTTGCTTTCCTCCTTCTCCCTACCTTCTTATCGAACTACCCACTTTTTTCTGCTGTCTCCCGACATCCATATAATCTAGCTAAATTTCTGTGTGATCATCTCTCTCCTAAGCCTTCATAAATCTAGTCAACTTTCTGTTTTATCCCTTCTTAATAAATAAACCGAAGCTCTTCTAATCCCGCCTGTTTTTACGCAGACTGCATTGAGGCAAAACCACAACATTCAACAGTATAATTCTGTGGGGTTAATTAAAAAATGTGTGTCCCTTATATGCCAACTGATGCAGCATACACTTACGAAAACACAAAGTTAACATTGCATCAAACAGCAATGATTTAAAAAAAAAATTTTGACAATCCTGGTTGTTATTTGGTGAAGCTGCACCCATATTTCTATTCCAACTGAAAATGATTACAGCAACTTTTGTAATGTATATATAATCGATGAGATATTATAAATATATTTACTTTCATCAATAGCAACAACAACCTCATAGCGTCTGCCATTGGACGTAGACCTTCAAAAAAATTTGTCAGACCTCTCTATCTTGAACGTCACGGTGCCAATGCTATTCAAAGTTGTCTATTTCGTCACAGCATCTTATTTTCTGCCAGTCGTAGTTTTGCAAATGAACTCCCAGGATCCCTGTCGTGAGAGATGGTGTCCAGCGGTTATCTGGTAACCTTGCTACATCCCTTATTCATTGCCATTTGAGTTCCTTAATGGATTCTACGATATCTTTGTCTCGTGTTTCTCTTTGATATACTCTGCTGTCATCCGATCTCTCCATACGTAGCTGACATCGATTCTCTCTCTGCATGTTGCATGACTATTAGTTTGCTTAGGTTATACATCTGCTCCATAGGGTGATTATCGAGAAAATACATTGGTTGCATACTTTTCTGTTTTGTCTTTGAAGTTTGAGCTTGCTTTATCGAAAGCCTCAAAACCTACAATGAGTCTTCACTTGATTTCCTCCTCCGTGATTTCCAAAGAGATCCGTTGCCTGAGGTACATTTAGTGGTCTATTTTCTTTGTTATGCATTTTCGACTCTGATTGCTGTGTCTGTCTTCAATATGCTTTTTATACATGGCACTTATTTTGCTTAAGTTCTATTGTTTCACTGAAATTGTTTTCTTCATCCAGTTCGTCCAGTATTATTTGAAAATCATGAAGATTTCTGCAAAATATTGTCAGAAAATCTGAGTTTAGTCAGGTATCCACCGACTATTCTGAATCCTTCATTTTCTAAGTCGAATTTTCAGAATAATATCTTGGGGCAGCCTTTGAAGAGTATGGGTGTGCTTGTATACCCTTATGGTTCTCCGTTTCTGAGCTGTAAAACCTGATAGAAGGACTGTTACGTCGGTATATATGCGGCAATACTGTCAAATACACAGTCTAGATGTTGTATGATTTCATCAATATCCAAGGGGATTTCTACTGAGTCAAATGCCTTATTGAAGTCAACAAATGCTACAGTGAGTTGCATTTTACAATATACTGTTTTGTCTTTCAGCTGATTTACCGAATAGGAATGGTCAAGCAGCTTCTCCTGAAGCCAACTCTTTTTGTGATTAGTTTTTATCACGCGTTTTGGTTGATTAGGTTGGTGACTCCTCTGGTAAGAAATTTGTAGATCTAGTTGAGTGGATTTATTTATCTGTAGATCGTCAAAGGTAAGGTTTATACAACATTCTAGTTTAACTTGAAAAGTTTACTCTCTTGAAGTTGATGAGGATTGTTATTGCTGTTACTCATTATCTGTTTTTACTTTCATCCTTTGCTAAAAGGTTTAAGATTTCACAAAATCTCGAGATAACAGTACTTCATTTACAAGTCTCTGGAGTAAGAGTGACAAACATTATACCTATTCTGAACACGATTAGGGCTGGGAATACTTGTTTGCGTATTTGGGAAAAATTGTGCGGCACATTTTGGAAATATTAGCAGCACAAAATCCATCATTTTTTTTAATGGAATCCAATCAAAAGTTTTTCTCTCAGACAAAAAACTGCACAACTTGTACTGAGATTATTTCTATTGATATTCGGACCATCCTCATCTTTGTTGTTTTTCATACAACGTTTCGGCTGTTACACTCTACGGCCTTAGTCAGGTATCATCTGGGAGATTTTTGGGAAGTAACGAATCGAAACCCTTTATTTATCCGACGGGGGTATATGAAAAACAACAAAGATGAGGATGGTCCGAATATCAATAGAAATAATAATAATACCTCATCTCAAAAATTCCGAGATGTATTGTACTGAGATGATCAGACTCAAAACCGTCTGGATTGATCATAACACAGGATATTTTTTAAGAAACCAACAAATGTCATAGAAATGTTAAAAAAAAACAGGTAAAATATCAGTTGGCAAGAAATGTTTGAAGTATTTCTGATAACCTTCAAACATCACAACTGACGATGTCGATACCTGGAGATCATATACAAAATTGTGTCCGGCAAAAAAAAATGAAGCGATGATTTATTAAATATTTTTTATTGCGACACCAACGATTGGGAAGTCTGAAAAAGTTGATTTTCAACGACAGACACTGGGAGGATGATGATGAATATGATGACAATGATTGTGCCGCAGCACACAGTTTGATAATCCCTGCTTTACAGTGCAGCCTCCGTTCTCAACGCCCGATTTCTTATCTCGGTGCTTAGATGCATGCGTAATTTGAAGTGGTTCTCGAAGTCACTCTAGCCACAAGCACCTACTTTTCAATTCTTTATCGGTAATTGGTTGAAAGTTTCGCCTGATTGCCATCCTATTTTGTTGGAGTGCTTTCATAATCAGATTTCCCCAATGCGATATCAGGCACCCAGCTTGGGGTGCAAAGATAATAATCATGTGATGTGAGGAAACATAATTTATTCTAAATCGGGGAACACTCTTGAATCTTTTCATATATATATATATATATATATATATATATATATATATATTATCAGTATCCTTGGCAATCGTGTGTCCTCTGCTCAATCTTTCCCAGTACTTCCAACGATGACTGCTACCCAGTTCCTCTGTGTGTTCATTTTTGTCTTTCTATTACTTGTAGGATATCTTCTACCCTTGTCTGCTCTCCAATCCATGTAGAATTCTCTTGTTGCCCTGAGAGTTATTCCTAGCATTGCTCTTTCCATTGCTATGTATGCGAATCTGCAGGGTGTTTTTGTTAGTTCCTATATCCTGCATGGGGAAGTCATGGCTAGTATTTTACTTTCATTGTAATCTTACATTTTAAACTTATTACAAAGATATTTTCCTGCATATACCTATTTTTACTAAATGCTTTAACTCAGTTATTATAAATTTTCAAGCTTTATAGATTGGGTGGAGAAGAAAGATAGAGAGATAACCTCGTTTGAAATCACCGAGGAGAAGCGAAACAGTATGTTCAAGTATTATCCATGATGTAAATGGATGATCTCTGCCATTGGCTACAGTAGGTTTGTTTCCATGTTTTTCAAGAGATTATCGTCAGAGACCATACCCTTTTCCAAACTATTTGGAAAAAATATTCTGCCAACTGTATTTTTCTTTAAATCTGAATGCCGTATTTATGATTTGCATTCTATATCTTTTCATCCATTCGTTATAACGGTTAGTTATAACTCCCTGATAGTGACGTAATCAAATAACGGGAACACTGTATCGACAAATTTGCAATCGCTGTTGGTTGTCTTTCATCGGAGGGCATTGGAAGAAAATGGACACTAATTGGACTTTCCTCCCCGCAAAATATCAGCTTACCCATTTCGTTACAACCTTTGGCTCAATTTTCGTCCGAAGACACAAAAATGTTTCAAAGTCAGACACAGCTAAACCAAATAAGCAGAAACAGTTTCTGTGGTCTTGTTGACACTGATGCTATCTATCTTGGTGTGTTATTATGATCGTGATTATTATCACTGGAGTTATAATAAAATTGCCAGATGCGAGAGACACTGGATAATTAAATATAAAATTACCATCGCTGCTGGGTGTATTTTATCGGGAAAAGATCGGCTCAAATGGAAGTTTTCTCTGGAAATAAATGTCCATTGCTATGATCAGCCTTCATTATCATCCTTTCAGCGCCAGTTCTTGGATATTGACCTTCCTTAAGATCCGACAGACCTCTCAATCATATGCATCACTGTGCCGATATTATCTGTAATTGTGTAAAGTTTGGACAAATGCAGATAGTATTCGCACAGTGTCGCCCAAGTTGAGCATGTCAATTTGTAATGTAGATCAATTCTAATGATTGAGAGTCACAATTTTGCTAATGATCTTTGAGTATACCCTTTGTAGCTCTTATGCAGAAGGGTTATTCGACAATTTTGCAACATAGCCAGTCTAACAACATTCAAGTTTTGCAATATTTGTTTTTTTCAATAATCCCTCTGACCCCTGTTCTATTCTATGATGTGCTGTCTCGTGACCCCCCTTTATACACTCTGCTTGGTTTATAGTGAGAAAACATACTTTCACATGCGTTCCAAGTATCAACTCGATATGTGACTACTAAGAATGTAAATTGGTCGTTGATCTTTTAACGGATATTTTTGTTCGGGAAACTTCGTTGAAAAATTGTAAATCTAGGATAATCTTTCGTTTGATTTCTTCTTTAGAAGTTTTAATGTCAAAATTAATGTAGTGATTTATTTTCTCTAGCGCCAAATGATTCGCTCAATAAGAAAATTACCTATTTTTATCATTATTCGAAGCGATCCACCAATCTCTGTAAAGCGATATCTGTATGATTGAAAACCTAACCATGCTAGGAAGTCGACAAACAGAGGTCAGGCCCGAGACTACTCTCCACGATTAGAACTATTCAAGCCAATACAACTTGTCACTTTCTGGTTTGAGAGGTTATGTGCACCACTTAGTTGCAAAAACTGTTCACCCACCCTCAAACACATTGTTGACAAGCGGGGCAGGGTATGACCGATATTCCAAGAGTGTCAAACTTACAAAAAAGAACTGATCGATCTTGAGTGAAGTCAATGTTCAACCACAAATTAGCGAAGGCTGATGATGATGATGATGATGATGATGATGATGATGATGATGATGATGATGATGATTGCAAAGAGGGTTTTGATAATGTTGATGTTGATTTTCAAAAAATGGTTGAATACAATGTCTTGTATAGATTCACTCGCTCTGACAGTGACAGCAGCTGAAAATATTTTGCTGAATTTTATCAGTCATTCAACAGACATTGCTGACTGGAAATTCTGAAGATTGACAACATCATTCAAGTATTCTTTTTTTTCATTTAGAAATTCTGAAAACTTGAAATATGATGATGAAGTGTCTAACTAATTCAATCGAGATATTGTCATCGAATCCAAATATCACTCGGTACAACCATCTTAACTAACAAATAACAAAAAAGAATCCCAAAGAAAGCGACTTTTCTCGTAAAAGATGGAAGTCATTTCCCCAGTTGAACAAATTGCTATCAACCCATACACTATCATAGTAGCTTATACTTGTAAAACTGCATCTTTGGTCATCAGATATCGATGAGATACAATTTGTACTTATAAGCCAGTAGTCCTTTCATGCAAAGTTTTCTTGTTCCCAATAAACTTTCATCTCGTCGGTGTTTTATATAGAGGAGCCATTACAAAGAACGAAAGAATCTCATTTTTCAGAGAGCTTTCAAAGCCATGATTTCATACTTCTGGGGAGATTTTTCGGGTCATACTCTCAAGCTAAAACAAATATAAAATACACTTTGTGTAAGTGTCACTTATCCAATAGAAACTTTAGAGTCAATCAAAATAATACTATTTATATCAGCGTCATGATAGCTATATAAGAGCAACATCCTTCCAAAATGAGGTCACTGCACGCACATCTAGGTAAATCCCTCTCATAAGGCGCTTTTCACACTTGATAGAGTTGTTAGACAACTGCTTGATATCAAGCCCCAAAACATGTATCCGTAGGGACTATATGCAATACTGTGGCTAACAGTAAATAAGATTGTGCGACAAACTAGAATGTTTTTAATAAAAAAACACTGGCTCCCCAGCCCCTACGATCCAGAAGACTGGATAATCTTGGAGAAGGTCTTGGTCCAACAACGGACGCTAATAATGATGGAAGATGAGCCCTTCTCCTTCAACCATGCGCATTTGTATTTTCGTAACGACACAATTTTGGAATTTCCCTACTTTTAATTCCTTGGGTAGAGTTCAAACGGACTGCCTTCTCTCACATCTCATACCTGGAAATTTTTAATCAAAAACACTGTCGGAAAATTAGAGCTCATCCATACTTTTTAAATATCACAGGGATATATTGCAAGTTCCTTGCGAATAACTTCTATGGAGAAGAAATACCTCAGAATATTCTTTTGACGAGTACAATCGCACTATTTCTGGTGTTTCAAAAATTTTGAAGTCATTTCAACATTTTTAATGATATTTCAGTCACTTTTTATTTCATTTTATGTCACATTTCAGAGTTCCTAAGTTGACAATTTCAGTATTAATGATTTATTTTAACACATGTTTATACTGGTCCTAATTCCTTGGCATAAATGATCCTCTTTCTCTCTATTCCTTTGAAATGACAGTGGTTGAGAGCTTTGTTCATGGCAACCAAAAGTAGGTTTTAAAAAATTAAGCAAAAAAGACATCTATCATACACGCGTGTCAGTGTATGATATCAATTACAGCGAGGGGGGAAAAGACTGAATATCATCCGAGAAACCATACAAACTATCTGAAGGACTCAAATGGCAATGGGCAAGAAATTTTGCCTGAATTATGGATAGCCACAGGGACGTCAGAGCTTACAGCTTGGATCCTTCGAGATCATATGTAGGATTGTGATTTGCAAAAATAATTTGGTTTTGACATTGTGACGCTCAGGAGTGAGAGAACTGACAGGTCCTCAGAATGTTCAAAGACCTATCTTTGAAAGGCTGTTACCGATACTTTGTATTGCTATTGTTACTCTACTAACATTTATTAGTAAAACTGTAAAACACAATGATTCCATCGATATTTGGTCATCGAATATCGATGACACAACTTCTGCTTCCGTTAAACCAGAGTGTTTCCTTGCAAAGCAAACAGGAATTGCTGTCGATAAGCTCTAATCTTGTTGGTGTCTATTTACAGAACCCCATTCCAGAGAACAGATGTTTTCCTCAAGCGAGAGATCTTTCTAAACATGATTTCATTGTTCTTGCTGTGAGCCACAACGGGTCGTATTTCGAATAAAGATTTCCAAAGCTCTCAAAATAAAAAAAAATATCTGTATACATAACGACATTCATTCTTTCAAGCTGTTACGCTCACTTACCCACATGAACAAGTGAATTCAATCAAACAAAAGTTCTCGCAAATGCTCCTGTCAGTATATTCCCTTTGTCATTTATAACGAGCGGGAAAACGACCACTAGATATCACAGCTCACAACATGAGTCCTTCATATGTGAAACTGGGGCTAGCGAAAAAAAATTCTGAGTGATTAGGCAAGATGAAAAAGTGTTAGGATGGTGCTGCTCGGGGGCGAGAGAACTGTTGTATCTTGGGAAAGGTATACATCCACCGACGGACTTAAAAGGATTATACAGCTGCTGTGGCTGTTACTGCTATTGCTGCTGTTGCTATGCTTGCTGCTGCTGCTGCTGCTGCTGTTGATGATGCTGATGATGATCAGCTAACCTAAATTTACGAAAATATAAAACTAAGACTAAAATCGAGCTTCAGTCAACGGAAATCGATGAGATACCCTTTGTACTTCTAAGCCTCCAGTCTCTCCTTTGCGAGCAAATCGGCCTTGTTCTCAATAAGCTCTCACCTTGTTGGTGTCTTATTAACAGAAGCCTATTACAGAGAAACGATGTTTTTCATTCAGCAAGAGATCTTTCAAAAGCCATAATTTCATTGTTCCTGTAGAGAGCTGCTTCGGGTCGTATTCCTCCTACGTGATACTGGCCACATTATGATCTGAGCTAGGGAGAGAGGAAAAAAAAAGTTCGAACGGTTGGGGCCGCAGGCACACACATTCTTCTGTTTGGTTGTGGAATACAAAAGTCGTACAAATGAAATCAATAATTGCTTTCAAGGAAAGGAAAAAGAAACGAAGCCAAGATATATAATTTCATAAGGGATTAGATTTACAACTAATAAAATAAATGTAAATGATTCGGTTACTGTTACCACGAATTCTATTTCTTTTCCAGTTGTTATCATTATCAATAATAATAATAATAATAATAATAATAATAATGATAATGATAATGATAATGATAATAATAATATGAACATAGCAATAAGAGAAATTGAGAACATTGACAAATATTCTGAGCTAAAACTTGAACTGACTATTATGTTGGGTCTGGCGGGGAATACGGCCGAGGTTATCCGGGTAATAATTGGAGTTCTTGGTTACATTACTTTGAGACCGAAGAGCATTTTAGACCAATTGCAAGTCAAGTACGTGTCCTACAAAAGATGGCTCTTGGTGTCCAGCCTGCATACTGAGACAAGTATTACCTACCTGAAATCTTTGTTGTGAATTGACAGGCGGTAGTCCTCTCGGTAATGAAGCAGGATCAAGACTAAACAAGTGAAACAAGAACACGACAAGAAGGATGTGCAAGGCAACAATGATAGAAAAGAGATAATAATAATAATAATAATAATAATAATAATAATAATAATAATAATAATAATAATGCAGGAATCTGATGCAAGGAATGGACACATGGGCTGTATCGGTAGTATGATACACAGGATAATTCTTCGTATGGACAATGTGAACCGGGGAACAAGAAAGATTATGACAATGCACAAGGCCTTGCATCCGTGCGATGACACTGGCAGACAGTATTTGAAGAGAAAAGAAGTCGATATGGGACTCATCGGCATAGAAAACTGTGTCTGAAAGGCCAAAACGAGACGAGAAAAGTATGTTTAAACGAATAGTGAAGACATTTTGAAGAGGGCCAAGAGGAATGCTACAAACAGCAAAACCAACAACAACAACAACAATAATAACAATAACAATAATAATAATAATAATAATAATAATAATAATAATAATAATAATAATAATAATAATCATTATAATATATTGAGGTTGTGAATGAGTAGAAAGGGTTAATCCAACGTAATGGTTTTTTTAGAAGACTAGTAGAGAACAAGTTTTGGAAAATATTCTTCCATTAACGTGACATGTTTCACCCGTCCGTATCAAAACGTGATATGATAAAAATGATCGGAAATTGAAGGACACTGGGTGATGATACGGGGTTGGGTCTGGCTGTAAACCTTATCTATTAAGGCAAAGTGCTGTCCGGTGTCGGTGGTTACGTTAGGGACGAAAAAATCCTTGCTTATTGGGTTGTGACTGAGGCATGGATATGAATGAATGAATCTTGTATGAGAGCATGTTATTGAATGGGAGCAGATAAAGGGGAGGTTGTGTGCGTGTGCGTCGGTGGATTGTGTGTGCGTACGGGAAGGTACATCGGTATATCAGTGAGTATATTACTGAGGAAAAGAGTGTTTGTGTGTGTACAGTGCAGTTTGAATATGCAATTAGGTGTGTTGTTAGTCCATGTGTCTCGTATCCAGTCTCAGTGTGTATGTGAACCTGTGATAAGAGGTTTTGAAAATGCTGGTCTTATCGATGTTTTTCGTTTCTGGTGATCCCTTTAATAAAGCAATGCTGTCTAGTATGAATGCAAAGTGAACACTAACTGTGTCAGCCATCTCTTGTTGATGTTACCAGTGTGGTCAACCTAATGGTTAGTAAGGGTCATTGTTACGGGATCGTTGAATTGTTAAAAATGAGAGAAACCCATGTTGAGAGTAATGGCTGGCAGTTCCTAAATACTGTTATAAAAACACTGACAACATAATGATGTTAACTGCATTCAAATCAACAAATCATAATTCTTGTTGTCTATTCATGGCCGTATTTGTCCAATAAAAGAACCTGACGCATTGCACCCCGCTTCTTAGGAACTGTATCGATTAATCTATAAATGTTTCGACTTCAACGAACAATCCAAATAATAATTCTTGCCCTTGGCATCTACAATAACCTCGGGATTTATACCTCTACATTTACAACTCCTACTGCGAAACCAACATTCATTCTCCTCCTCGACCTTTTGTTTAAAGACTATAAACGATCTTGATTAGGATTGAAACTAGAGAGACGACAGACGATTCAATAATCCGGCAACAAGGTCAGGCTGACCATACCAGTATCAACCACGGAGAATGGCTAACACAGTTGGGGCTAACTTTTTAACGATACCATTGGGGAATGCATGAATCTATCTACCCCCGCCCAGCCACGAGTAAAGTAGCTGAAAGAGAGTTGAATGATGCCACTTTGGTTTCATGTGCCCTTAGTCGGATTCACACATAACAAACAGGCCTGGTAAGTACAAATGTGATACACAGAGCGGACAATAGAACAAAGAATGAACATAATGAGTTGTGTTAAAACTATCACAGAGCGAGTGAGTGTCCACATTGTACTATTGCCCTAAAGGGAGGCATGCATCAACCCCCATCGCTTTATAAAAGGAAATATTTTGCAAAAGAAAACCAGAATTCATGGCTTGGATTTTGAGACGACTGGGGGATATTCTTATGTTTGAAAACTGATATTGTTGAGAAAATAAACGAGGCTCAAAGGTCAAGAATAAAAGATACAAGGTAAAACTTTTTACCAGTTGACTTTAAAAGAAAGAATATTTTTGAACTGTAAAAAGAAATATGGCTGAGTTCTTGCTTCAGGTACCTTGACCTTCCACCTGAAAACTAGAGATTTGTTGCCGAAAGAAGTTTTGGGTTTTTTGCCTAAGAATATTAGATATCTTGCGTAAAGAGGCTGGAGGTTGTCTAAATGACCTAGGTTATTCAATCTTTGCCTAACAAGGCCGTGTTTTTCTTCAGCCTAAAAGGCTGGTTCAGTTACTCCTTCATAGTTGCTGATGCGTACTAACCACCCGGCAAAGGTTACACGTATCTATGTATATCTATGATAATACGTTACTCACTGCCCCTTGCGTCGAATGCTCTCACTTATCCTAACGATCATCTGATGCCGAACCAGTAATCGATCTTGCCTCCCTCTGCTATCATCCCTTCAGGTGTCAAATTAATCTCCAAAACCAAGCCACAGACGATTCAAATAACCGCAAAACCCATAAACCTTTCTGAAACGTCAAACTTTCTCGTCCGCCTATCGGAAAGGTAATCGGATAACGAGCTAGAGTTATCTTCCCTTACATCACAATATCCCACTGTGGATGGCACCGACAATGATTAAATGGAAATGCTATTTAGACAGCTGATAATAAAAAGGAGAAACAAGAAATGAAAAACTGCAAAGATTGAAAGCATGTTCTATACAGGTATCACCAGCTCGGACGGAATTGAACGTAGTCTTAGATCCAAAAGAGCTGAGAGAAGAGACTTTCTCAGCTCCATAATAATACTACTTAAAAGATCTGCTTTACACACACTTATTGTATGGAGACCAATGAGAAAAAAATTCCAACTATGAATTTTAGCAAATTAATGATATCAAAAGTGGTTGTCAAAATTAAGTGAACTCCAGTTACAATAGCGCTCTTTGAGATTTAAGAGCGTTGTTATAACAATTCATCAGGTATACTCGATGGTTTACCATATAACATGTACCAATAATTGCAAACCAAAAAGTAGAGACGAAATGGGCCTTGTATTATGCTATCAGTCTAATACACCTTATAAGTTGTATGAGTCCTCAGAGAAAAAGGATGGACCAAAAAGAGTTAAAATAATATTTTGAAATGTTTGTGTACAGTTACAACCAACTAATCTCGGTTAGTCTTGCAAAACTCTAAAATCAAGCAAGCTGTTATAACTACTGTCGTTTTGACGACGCTAAATATGTTTTACGTCTGTTACTGATCTGCTTAGAGCTGACGATGACTATTACAGACTGAGAAGTTCTGTAATAGCTGCTGTTAATGAAAGGCTGGTAGTTGAAAATATATGCAATGAACCTGCGTTGCCTCCATGGTTTGAACAATGGGAGCATGTGCCCCACTCCCCGGGTCAGGCCTTCTCATCAATGACATTTGAGAGAACAGGGAATGAGTCACAGCTTAGGAAGTCACAGGTCCTTTGCCTGTCAGTCACAATCCGGTTATATCTCCCCCTGCAACTGTAACTGCCTTTTTGCCTCTGCTCTGGTCTTGCTTTTCCATTGGGAAAGGGAGGTCGACGATAAGAATTGTATTGTGCCTTATTTATCTGCCAGCTTTTTTCCCCTTGCGCTATATGAGAATTTTTTTAGGAAATCATTTTGCTTCCCAACTAAAAACCCTCTGCTACGCTGGAGAGCAGACATTGCCTAGAATAGTGGCATCTTCGGTTGATAATCTGGAATTTTCTTAGAGTAACCAAAATTGCTATCATCAAAAAGAATGGAATAGACTTTTTGAAATACAATGATTTTTGTACTTGGTTCATTAGTGGTCAATCTCATGATGATGAACTCACTAGAAACGCTTTTGGAGGGGCGGTGGGGAAAGAAATTAAACGATCGAAGATCTCCTGTCATTCATATATATATATATATATATATAGAGAGAGAGAGAGAGAGAGAGAGAGAGATAGATAGATGCATTTACACAGAGATGCATATGTACAAGGACCAGACTCATGATGGAGAGAAGAGAAAAAAGGTTTGCAATTGAAAATACCTCATCCAAATCGCACTCGTCATGGAAGTAGATGGGAAAGGCTTTTGTCCACTGCTGGACTTATAATGGCTGATAATGATTATACAACATACATGCAAATAGAAAATCCAGTGTTTCACCCTGAACCAATTTTAATGCCAGTTCAATGGTCAAACCATCTCCTTATACATGCTCTATCCCTGATGTCGATCTTTCATCATTCATAAATAACCCACCCCTCAATATGTATGTATGTATATATATATATATGTATATATATAATGATTGAATTTCTTTTTCATCCATTGGGCAGCTGTTTAGTTGTATTTCAACTCTTCGGCTTGGCTATACACTATCCATTATCCTATCCCGGTAGGATCGAAACCTTCGCTTCAGACCCAGCGGCTTGCATCCTACCTCTGCCTACCGCAGAACTGGACGGTCAGTAAGTTTGAACTTAAGCTATAAATTTATTTATGCAGAATCCTCCATCCACCAGAGTATTGTATCGTATATATTTATGTCAATTATCTTCATTCTTTGAGAGAATCCAATACAGTAGATTACGCCTCAGTTAAGCAAATACATGATTGATAACCAGAATGCTATATATTTTTTCGATATCTAAAATGCAGTTTCCTTATCTGAATCGAACCAGCTGATAAAACACAATGTGTACCTGGGAGGAGCACTATGATAAACAGGAGGTTGCGTGGTAGCACACTTGAGGCAATTAAAACAAAAAAATAATACACAGAGAATGCTTCCCTCATATGCAACATGACCATCTTGAAAAGCTGTTCTCAACAATATTTTTCAATTTTTTAATTTATCGATTCGTACTCCTCTGGGGTCGCCTACAGTCAGCCTGAATGATCATATCATTTATTTGACAAGTAAAACGTGACTGATATTTCTAATACTAATAACACCGGCTCGTTACAAGTCTGAATTCCAAATTTACTTCTCATCAACCAACGAACTGCGATTGACGTAAATTCCCGCCATTGAAGTTGTTTACTTAACGCAATGAAATTTATTCTTTTTGGTGAATGGTGTCAACTCAGAACTATCCGTGCGCCTGGCATTTTTTCATTCAATTGATTTTTTAAACATGGACATGAGCTTTTATCCTGCAATGGATAACTATTGTTAATGGGTTAATCTATTGATTTATTCTATATCCAATTGCTTCCCGTGACATTGGAATTTCCTCTCATCCGTCCGACAAGCAGAACGTGACTGACATTTCCGATACTAAGCACCAGCTCGTTTCTACGCCCTTCCTCCCCGGGGACCTTAATTTCAAATTCTGCTTACTTTACCATTCACAACTCTTCTTTTTTTTTGTTTGCATTCATGAAAAACACAAATAGATATATCCTGAAGAATGCAGGGTTATAAGAAAAATCAGAAACGAAAAGATATCTTACCCTCAGATTGTGTATGAATATACATGTAGTGAACTATAAGAGAAAAAAGGAATAGTTTGCATGACATCTCAGTAAAGAATTCAGTCATGTCCATCTGTGAGTTTGTTTGTCCGTTTTCTGTCATGCTATAGAACAATTACCAGGCACGGATCAATAGGAGTATGTTTGAATTGACAAAACACAAAAAAGCAAAACAGTATACTTCGAAGAAGATGGACAAAACATAGAGCTGAAAAGACGTGGAACATTCAAATCCACAAATGTTTATGCCAGACAGATCCAGCAAAATAGAATCATTTGCGAAATTTCATTTTCTATCATTTTCTCTTTTTTTGTAAAAGAAAGATTAATTTAACTTGGATTGCATTAACTGTGATCTTAAAAGAATAGTTGTTTTATATCAAGATTTTGATTAAATAAACCTTTGATCTAGATAAATATACGTATTTATTCATTTTCCATTTAGAAAAATCTAAAATTACGTAATTAGTCAATTAGAAAAAATTATGTCACAAACTTTTCATTATAAAATATTATATTTTTTACATCCTTATTTTGATTAAATGAATTTTCAATCATATCAAAAAGTACGAATTGATTTACTATTTTTTGGTGAAAAAAACCTTTTCACTCATTCAGAATGACGTATACTTGGAGCAGAAATAATTTTCGAAAAATTTTTATATATAATTTGGTGGTGACTGCCTGTGTGTTTGTTTGTCCGTCACGCTATAACAATCAGCAGAACATAGTCGTATCCAACCAAATTTAGTGTGCATGTAAAAATGAAAATTGGAAAAAAAATCAAATAGTAAAACCGAAAGAGACAATGAATCCTAAGAAATTTAAGATGAAAAAAATTAAATATTATTAAGAAAATAAATGGTTTTCGTAACATTTATAATGTATTGGGGTTTTTTTCCGATTATCATGTGAGTAATTATCATTACTTACTTGCTATTCAAACTCTCAATCTCATTACTTATACCGATCTTTTGTGCATCATATTTGATATTTACTCATAGGACAGTATCTGTGATCTTTTTTTATTTCTATTCATTTTATTAAATGAAGTATTATCCATCAATTTTTGCTGCTATTTACCTTCATCAAAATTGATGTGGCTTTTTTACTGCAAAGAAAATCAGAGTAGTTTCCTTTCAGCAGTGGATAAATAAATTATTTCGTTGTATTACAACTCTTCTGTGAGGCTATAGACTATCCATTTTCCCATCCAGTACCACGAAATAGGATTGAAACCTTCGCTTCTGACTGGGAGGCCGGTATCCTGCTTCTGCTCTACGGAACCGGACGTTCAGTAAAGTTGAATTTTCAAGTTACATATTTTTTTAGCTTATATTCCCCATCCACCAGTGCTGTAGTCCCATGGAAGAGCATTGCATGTATATATATATATATATATATATATATATATATATATATATATATATATATATATATATATATATATATGTATATATATATATATATATATATATATATATATATATATATATATATATGTATGTATATGTATGTATATATATATATATATATATATATATATACATATATATATATATATATATATATATATACACCGTTTTGGTACCTAATATATATATAGATATATATACATATGTCAACAACTTGTTTATGAAAAAGAAAAATTACAAAGCACATTTTTTAATTTAACATGGTCTACCATCTTTCGATGCACTTAATCCTGCAATAGATATCATTCATATGGACCAAACATTATAGTGTGAGGATATCAGATTCTATCATTCAATTCATCTGACAGTACTCCATCAGATTGTTTGCTTTCTTCCAAAAGTCATTCAAAATAGGAAAGTCGTTGACCCATCGACTACTGTTGACCAATGTTTCCGACATAGTAGCTCTATGGCTGATTTAGTAAGATATTTGTTTAATTGAGACTATCTGTGAGTCGGGAAATGTTTAAAAGGGATAACTTGCAATGTATTATCTTACTGCGGGTAAGGACTTCGATCGATGATAATAACTCTTCACCACTTAGCACAAGTAATGGGTTAATTCAGTGATTCCCAAAGTGTGCGTCGCGTTTCCCTAGGGCGCTGCAAGCTATTTGAAATATCTTATTGATTTTAAGCTATCGTATTTCAATGCTGCAGAGTCACTTTGATAGTAAGCAACATCGGGCAGGCAAATCGCCGATCACTTTACCGTTTCCAAACTAGCGTGATCCGATCGACAAACGAAGTTTACGATTTGAATTGTTCCAGAAACATGACGAAAATTTCCACATAATAATTGCATACACAATTCAGTATTTTGATTTTTTAGAAATTACCAAATTACATTACACAGGCATAAATAAAATTGTTTGCTCTCATCTGAATTAAGGCACCGTGATTGAAAAAAAAAGTTTGGGAATCAATGGGTTAAGTCATCGATTTTGTGTTCCAAAAGATTGCTAAAGCTTCATGCCATCCACCGGAGAAGTAGAACGTGACTGACATTTCTTTATTCTAATGCCAGTCTCACTTCTATTCGCCTACTGGCCTGAATCCGAAATTTGGCAGTCATTACTATTTGAATTTCTTTTTTCTTTGTTTTTATCTAGAAAAAACTCAACTACTATGTCCTAGAGAATGTAGGATAAAAAGAACGAGAAAGAAATATATTGCTTGGTTTTGTTAGTTCAGGAACACCAAAAAAAAGTTTTGTCAATTAAGGTCAAAACTGCAGTCAAAGAACTTAATATAATTAGATGCGTTCATTTTTTCCAGCTTATTCTTTCACATTTATTTAGTGCAACAATACCTTAACCACACTTCATGAAAAGTCGTACTCATCAAAGCTTCACTCGATTGAAAATATTGTTGCATATACCTTTGGCTTACTCATAGAAAAAGAAGAAATAGTGTACGTAAAATCGATATCGAATGAAGTTTTACTTACGTCGTTCAAAACCAGATTCGAATTTATCATTGTTTCTGACTCCAGTGTTATATACCTACTATATTATCCTTTGTCGCCAGGGAATGAAAGCAGTATTTGGGTAATTTTTAAATTGTATTGTTGCTCTGAAATTCTAACAACATTACATTGTACAGTGTTTTCTTGTTTATCTTCAATTTTTTTTTAGATAATAAACTTACCTGAAGGTAAGATTAAGTAAATATACGATTGAAGTTTAACACCCATAACATTTTATTTAAACGAAGTTATTTCACAGATGAAGACAAACACACGTTGTCAATTATCATAGGAGTTGAAATGAATTAAGTCAATTTGTATCAATAGTGCTGGTTATATACGTAGGTCAGGGCGGGTACAAGAGTCTGGCAACCTAGGCAAGACTTGGAATTAGCGCAAGTTTTTCATGAACCCAAAGTTAAATTACAGATTAGTATCCTTGGTTGTATTCTATCGATTATCTTTTTTTCAATACTGACTGTGCACCAAGGGTCTTTCCTGTTTAGCTGTTCAGATTGATCTCATGGATTGGCCAGCTGTGACATTAAGTTCATCAGGCAAAGTTAACTAGCAAACAACAGAAGAACATTCATTTTATACAATACATGCTGTTTCAAGATGATCTCATTCCCTGTGCACTCATTTCAGCGGTGAATATTAATGATGTAGATTGAACATTATACAACAGACATTTCAGAATCTCTATGCCAATTAATCGATCTATGCTCCTGAGTTTCTGTGGATTCATATCACCCAGCTGATGAATATAACGTGACTGATATTTACGATATTAACGCTTGTTCCTTTCTTTCTATACATCCCCGGGTATGAATTCAAAATTAGCCATTATTACCATTGACTGCAGACGCCTGAAATTTCATTCATTGTACTTCTATGGCTAAAACAATACGTTTCTCTTTATTGTGATTGATGTTAACTCAGCTGTATCTGTGAGTCAGATCCATTATCGCTCAATGAATAATCTTGCAATGAGTTTTCTCACAATGAAAGGGACTTTTATCTTTTGATCAATGGGTTAATCTATTGATTTAAGCTTCTTTTTTTTTTTATTTCTGCCCGTGTTTCCAAAACTTTGTTTCATAGACCGGACAAGGAAAACGTGACTGACATTTTCTATAAAAACGCCGGTTCTTAGTTTCTATGCACCCACAGATGTGAATTCCCTAATTTGCAATCATTACTATTTACGATTTACAATTATGAGTAAAGAAGAGAATTTGAAGAAGAAAAGAATAAACGGAAGAAAAGGAAGAGAAATTAATAAAATGGAGAGAGAGGATGAAAGAAAAAGAAGGAGGGAGAGAGAGAGAGAGAGAGAAAGAGAAGGTGATATTTTTGTTAGGAACAGTTGTTTAAAACTCAGTTTCTGCTTCTTCCCCGACACAAGATCTGGGCTGCCAAAGTTAATTTGAATCGATCCATTGGGAATGATGAGTGGTGGATGCAAGTAGAACATAAAGCCACACTTTACAGTCAGTAAGTAAAGAAATAAACATTGAAAGAAAGAAAAAACAACCACACACACTTAGAATTGCAAACATTCTCACACGAAAAAACTTACTTATATAATAAGCCAGTTGATGAACTATATTTTCCATC
Source organism: Thysanoteuthis rhombus (assembly GCA_963457665.1). Lineage (NCBI taxonomy): Eukaryota > Metazoa > Mollusca > Cephalopoda > Oegopsida > Thysanoteuthidae > Thysanoteuthis > Thysanoteuthis major. The sequence goes on from OY735207.1 coordinate 2,789,561, forward strand.
CGTAACATTCGTCAAGGGAGATAGCTCATAAATGCTAATTATAGAGTAATATCCCTTGCTTCTATCGATTTTATCTAGTCCTTTCTCCTAAATGAGAAAAATTCTGGACCATTTTGGTTGAAGATAAGTAGCAAAACGCGAGTCGGTGAAACGTTTTTTAATATTTCCAGTAAACACATTGCAATTGCAAAATTAGTTCAATATAGCTGTAATTTTTTTTGACAGTATCTGTATCCTCATATACATATAGCCTACCTATACAGCCAAGAAATAGTTTAAGGAACATTTCACTTTGGTTTGCCGACTTTGCTTCAAGTCAAAATTGAAAACTTACTATTGAATCAAAGTCCAATGCTGTATATCAGTATAAAGTGATTTAAGATCTATCTACTGTGCTGCCAACGAATATAGACGTAACAGCCTAAGGTTATCACAATATCTATTTTACTCAACAAATATCATGTTTGAACATGGACACTTTTCTTGTTAATGCTTTTAAATCAGAGATGGATATCAATTACAATGATCAAAATCAAATGGAACACACACACAATCACACAAACATACCTATCTATATATAGATATATTTATATACGTAATGAGCGTATACGTTCATTTCTTTTGGGGCTCAAATGGGATGCTGATTGGTTAGTTTACTTTCTTATTTTGACATAATGTGAATAACGTCGTTGCAACTTTTAAAACTTTAATTCTGACGGCACTTTAAAACAGCTTGGGATAACAAAACACTCAGAATTAGGATACTTGAATCAGTGGGATGGATTATCTAATATAGAATAACTTCAAGCTCCTAAGTGCTGGTCTATACACAAACAACGGGCATAATATATATATATATATATATATATATATATATATATATATATATATATATATATATATATATATATATATATATATATATATATATGTATAAGAAAGAGAGAAAAAGAGAGGAAGCAAAGCTCTTCCAACCGTGGAATGAAACATTCTGGTAGATTGTGAATCGGACGTAAGTAGATATATCACTCTAATTTGGTCCTCCTGACCGTCCAGATCTACGTAGGGTAGGGGGAAAATGCCAGCCCCTGGGTATGAAAGGAAATTTTCGATCCTACCTCATTGTACTGGATGGAATAATGGACAGTCTATAACCACACTGAATGGTGGTAATAAAACTAAACGTCTGTCCGTCGATGACTTATACATATATGTGTAAATATATAAGTCCTAGTAACCTTAAAAAGAGGCGAGTTTTTAATGGATAGATTGATATTTTTGAAAAGTTCTATCTCTGAACCAATTTTTCAATTACATATCTTACACTTTTCTTCTCTTCAATCAGCTTTGATGAGCGAAAGGAAATACAAAACAGTTGACTTCAACCCGACGCAAACAGACGCATAAGCATACTAACAAACAAGCTTGGTGACTATGGTATTTATATCTGTAGATATAAAGTCTATCATTGATAAATGAATAAAAATGTAGTGAATATTGCATTTATGTAAGGGCATATAGTGATCATTGCAATCAATATAAAAATAAAATAATCTTGAGTATATGTAGTCTGGCACAAAATTACGATAGTAGAGTTCTCAGGTGAGTTTGCATTCCTCAAACAAGTGAAGATTTAATTATGAGATAATTTGCAAATCGTCACTTTGGAATTGGCGCCGCTTTACTCAACATTTTTTTCGTTTATTTATCAATTTATTCTATTCCCAATGTGTACCGTAATGTGCCATCCAGGAGTAGGAAACGGTAGTTATTGGCTAGATTGGTTGCTTTGTGATGGACAGGTCGTTGTGTAAGGCCAAAATATCTATCGATCAATCTCAGCCCACATCTAATCAACAGACTTATTGTAAGAGGATGTTTTAGATCGGTCATGGTTATCAATTTAGAATCATTTTATGCAAAACATGAAAAGATACTTTGTTTACTTTTGGGTAGTTTTTACCTTCATCCAAGCTTTCAGCTGGAGATGGTAGTTGTGGGCTGGTTCGGTCATTTTGTGATAGATAAGTCATGGTATCAGGCCAAAATATCCATCGATCTATTTTGTGCCAACATTTAAACAAGACACCTCTTGAGAGGACGTTTTATAACAGTCGGGTTCAACAACTCAAATTTATCCTAAGCAAAACATGAAAAAGCATCATTCTTTATTTGACATTTTTTTTATTTCCCTCCAAACTTTCAGTTCCTTTTAAACTCTAATTTAACTCTGACTGTAAATCTGCAGAGTAATCAGAATTAAAGAGTAATCCCACGGCGAGAATCAACTCGCACTTTCATGCTAGAGGGAGCCCAGTATACACCTGGCGGCTCTCAACTATTCGGACACAGTTAAAAAGCTGATTTTACACCTGATATTGTAGATCTGATAATCTTTTGATACAAGATACTTATTTAATCTTTTTCAATTCTCTTTCTTATTGAATGAAAAATTGTATCATTATAATTACTATTCTGACTAATATTTAACTTCTTCCTATACCAGTAATATCCCATGAGGGCTGACCAACCAGATAGATTAAACACAGTGCAACTCCCAACATAGTCAAAGGATACAAACGTAGGGTTTTCATATACTGAGGGGCCCCCCCTTTTTTAGAAGTATCGACCTGGGAACTCAGCACACTACGGTGTTAGGTTGAGCTAATACTCTGAGAGGTAGCAGACCTCTAAATTCGGCGCACATCTCCTTTGTTTGGGTGTATTGGATCCCTACTTAAATCTCTTGGCAGCTGAAGCACCTGTGTCTAAAAGACCCAGCCTGCCATCTGGAGGGTCCATGATTAAAGTTGACGACAATCGTTGTCCCAACTCTTGTCCAAAAGGATGAACAAACTTCATATCCAGCTCGGTATCTACCAACCGAAAACTCTTCACGCCAAGTGATTCAACCACGGACAAGCTGTAATGCCGGAAAAATCTTGCAAGGGACTGCATACCCGTAGAACAATCACGCATTTGCCAGCAGAATGACACTCCTGTCAAACCTATGGCCTTAGAATCCAGCTCCGCTCTGAGGGAACTTGGTAGACAATCAGATGCTAACCATCGGTTCAAGGGGTGAGGTTTGCACTGGGTAAGCTGGACTCAACTTGAAAATCCATTGTTCCAGCTGGGGGGAAAATCAGCACATTGAACCCCATCGTACACGACCCTATGCATGGGTCATTCTCTTCTAACCATATACGTCCAAAATCCCAATATATATATATATATATATATATATATATATATATATGTGTGTGTGTGTGTGTGTGTGTGTGTGTATGTGTGTGTGTGTGTGTGTGTGTTCAGTAGTTTGTTCATATATGTGTTAAACGACATCTAACTCCTGTAATACATATAAATTTTCATCTCTACATCTTTCCCCCTCTCTCTTTCTCTTCATCTCTCTCTCCCTCTCTCTTTCTCTCTCTCTCTCTCTCTATATATATATATATATATATATATAGAGAGAGAGAGAGAGAGATGGAGAATATCATATTGATATCTCTCTCCCAATCTCAGTTTGTTCATATCTGTCTATGTGTGCGTTTGTATGAATCTATCCATCTATCAATCTCAGTTTGTGAATATGTATATACCTCCCATATTACAGACACACACACACACACACACACACACACACACACACACACACACACACACACACATATATATATATATATATGTATGAGACGTTCCAGATTTTTTAAAAAGTAACACAAGGTGATTTCAGCTCACCTAAAGTCTTCACAGGCTGCCTCGAAATGATATTCAGAAGATTAGACTGAGAGAGTACAGGAATCAGGATAGACAGCAAATATCTGACCTACCTCAGGTCTGCATACGGCATTGTCCTTTTCGCAGAGAACCTACACGATCTCCAACTAATGATAGATGAAGTGAATGAAGAAAGCAAGAAAGTCGGCCGACACATAAATTTCAGTAAGACGAAGATCATGTGTAACAACCACATCGGATATAAAAACACTGAGACCGAATTCAAAGACACGGAACAGGAGAAAGTAGATCTACGTAGGATAGCGAATCTCAATGAAACCCTCAGAAGAAGATAAAATCAAGGGATAAATCACAATAGGATGGCAAGCCTTTGGCAGAGCAAACTCAACCTTAAAAAAAAGGAGATCCCATCAATCCTTAAAAGAAGGGTGTACAACTAATGCATCATGCCAGTAGTCACTAACGGAGCTGAATCATGAAAGGATTATACTGGGCCTCACATTGAGAGACCATGAGACGGTACATCCAGAAGGAGACGGGAAACAGGGACATCATAAAATGCATTAAAAATCTCAAATGACAGTGGGCTGGCCATGTTGCCAGAATGACGGACAACCGACTGACATTGCGACTCATAAGATAGATCCGAAGAGATCGCATGCGCAACCGAGGCCGACAGAGTATTGGAGAGATAAGCAAGTGAAATCCAGAAAGTACTGGCTCAGTAACGCCCACGATAGATAAGTGCGGCAAATCATGGGAAGGTCTATGTCCAACGATATACGTTGGTACACTGATGATATATATATATATATACATATATATATATATATATATATATATATATATATATATATATATATATATATCCTATCTGTATATCTGTTTTCTATTTTCTATTTCTACTGATATTATATGAATCATCATTTTCTGCTGATACCCACTTTTGGTGTGTTGCAAGATTAGGTACATGGGTATTTGTAATCAAGCACTACTTCGATTCTCAGTAGATTAAGTTAAACTACTTTGAGTCTGAACAGTACCTAAATAGGTGACCATTCGCGAATACAAGTAAAAACTAAAGGTAGTCAACACCGGCAAACGAGAAGTAGCTCTAGCGTGTCCGTGTTGACAACGCTTACTTCTACTTCTATTCGCTAATTGTCACCCATTTACATACTGATCAGACTCAACGTAGTTTAACTTGATTCGCCGAGAATCGAAGTATTCAACATTACTGCATATTAAGCTTTCCCCCTCTCCAACTAGGTACCTCAGTCGTCACTTAAGTCGGTTCTGTTTCCATTAATTTTCGCCTACAATAATCAATAATTATTATTCACACCCCTTTTTCTCTCTTTCACCGTCCCCATCTCCCTTGGTCTCTTATTTTTCCTCTTCTTACTGACCCCTCTTATCCTTCCAGTTCCCTCTGACCTCTCATCTCCCTGTTATAATTTGCTAATCACCTTCAATTATTGCGCCATATCAAGAAAGGCAATAGGTGTCGTTTTTCTTTTTGACTAAGTGCACTGATTTAAGCTAGCTTTCAGATAATATTCTCAACTATTATCAAATCACAAATTTTACCCATACTGCAAAAAGATGATGGTATATTGGGTTTATAAAATAGTCCTCGATATACATTGCATTTTATAAATGTAAAATGATAGAGATTAACATTGACGTGAGCTTGGAGACTAGTCTTCCAAACCCATTGCGTTCTACGTACGTGGATAATAGAGATTTACACTGCACTGAGCTTGGAAAATAGCTTTCTATACATATTGCATTTAATATATGGGGAACATAGATCTACATTGCACTGAGCTTGGAGAATAGCTTTCTATACATATTGCATTTAATATATGGGGAACATAGATTCACATTGCACTGAGCTTGGAGAATAGCTTTCTATAAATATTTCATTTAATATACGGGGAACATGGATTTACATTGCACTTATCTTGGAAAATAGCTTTCTATAAATATTTCATTTAATATACGGGGAACATAGATTCACATTGCACTGAGCTTGGAGAATAGCTTTCTATAAATATTTCATTTAATATTCGGCGAACATAGATTCACATTGCACTGAGCTTGGAGAATAGCTTTCTATAAATATTTCATTTAATATACGGGGAACATGGATTTACATTGCACTGAGCTTGGAAAATAGCTTTCTATACATATTGCATTTGATATATGCGGAACATTGATTTACATTGCACTGGGGTTGGAGAATAGCTTTCTATACATATTGCTTTTAATATACAGGGAACATAGGTTTACATTGCACTGAGCTTGGAAAATAGCTTTCTATACATATTGCATTTAATATATGGGGAACATAGATTTACATTGCACTGAGTTCGGGAAATAGCTTTCTATACACATTGCATTTAATATATGGGGAACATAGATTTTAATTGCACTGGGCTTGGAAAATAGCTTTCTATACATATTGCATTTAATATACGGGGAACATGGATTTACATTGCACTGAGCTCGGAAAATAGCTTTCTATAAATATTGCATTTAATTTACGGGGAACATAGATTGACATTGCACTGAGCTTGGAGAATAGCTTTCTATACGTATTGCATTTAATATACGGGGAACATAGTTTTACATTGCACTAAGCTTGGAAAAAAGCTTTCTATACAGATTGCATTTAATATACGGGAAACATGGATTTACATTGCACTGAGCTTGGAAAAGAGCTTTCTATACATATTGCATTTAATATATGGGGAACATAGATTTACATTGCACTGAGCTTGGAAAATAGATTTCTATACATATTGCATTTAATATATGGGGAACATAGATTTACATTGCACTGAGCTTGGAAAATAGCTTTCGATACATATTTCATTTAATATATGGGGAACATAGATTTACATTGCACTGAGCTTGGAAAATAGCTTTCTATACATATTGCATTTAATATACGGGGAACATAGATTTACATTGCACTGAGCTTGGAAAATAGCTTTCTATACATATAGCATTTAATATACGGGGAACATAGATTTACGTTGCACTGAGCTTGGAAAATACCTTTCTATACATATTGCATTTATTATACGGGGAACATAGATTTACTTTGCACTGAGCTTGGAAAATAGCTTTCTATACATATTGCATTTAATATATGGGGAACATAGATTCACATTGCACTGAGCTTGGAAAATAGCTTTCTATACATATAGCATTTAATATACGGGGAACATAGATTTACATTGCACTGAGCTTGGAAAATAGCTTTCTATACATATAGCATTTAATATACAGGGAACATAGATTTACATCGCACAGAGCTTTGAAAAGAGCTTTCTATACATATTGCATTTATTATACGGGGAACATAGATTTACTTTGCACTGAGCTTGGAAAATAGCTTTCTGTACATATTGCATTTAATATATGGAGAACATAGATTCACATTGCACTGAGCTTGGAAAATAGCTTTCTATACATATTGCATTTAATATATGGGGAACATAGATTTTAATTGCACTGAGCTTGGAGAATAGCTTTCTATACATATTGCATTTAATATATGGGGAACATAGATTTACATTGCACTGAGCTTGGAAAATAGCTTCCTATAAATATTTCATTTAATATACGGGGAACATGGATTTACATTGCACTGAGCTTCGAAAATAGCTTTCTATAAATATTTCATTTAATATACGGGGAACATAGATTCACATTGCACTGAGCTTGGAAAATAGCTTTCTATACATATTGCATTTAATATATAGGGAACATAGATTTACATTGCACTGAGCTTGGAAAATAGCTTTCTATAAATATTTCATTTAATATACGGGGAACATGGATTTACATTGCACTGAGCTTCGAAAATAGCTTTCTATAAATATTTCATTTGATATACGGGGAACATAGATTCACATTGCACTGAGCTTGGAAAATAGCTTTTTATACAGATTGCATTTAATATACAGGGAACATAGATTTACATTGCACTGAGCTTGGAAAATAGCTTTCTATAAATATTTCATTTAATATACGGGGAACATGGATTTACTTTGCACTGAGCTTTGAAAATAGCTTTCTATAAATATTGCATTTAATATACAGAGAACATAGATTTACATTGCACTGAGCTTGGAAAATAGCTTTCTATAAATATTTCATTCAATATACGGGGAACATAGATTCACATTGCACTGAGCTTGGAAAATAGCTTTCTATACAGATGGCATTTAATATACGGGGAACATGGATTTACATTGCACTGAGCTTGGAAAATATCTTTCTATACATATTGCATTTAATATACGGAGGACATAGATTTACATTGCACTGAGCTTTGAAAATAGCTTTCTATAAATATTTCATTTAATATACGGGGAACATAGATTTACTTTGCACTGAGCATGGAAAATAGCTTTCTATACATATTGCATTTAATATATGGGGAACATGGATTTACATTGCACTGAGCTTGGAAAATATCTTTCGATACATATTTCATTTAATATACGGGGAACATAGATTTACTTTGCACTGAGCTTGGAAAATAGCTTTCTATACATATAGCATTTAATATACGGGGAACAAAGATTTACTTTGCACTGAGCTTGGAAAATAGTTTTCTATACATATTTCATTTAATATATGGGGAACATAGATTTACATTGCACTGAGCTTGGAAAATAGCTTTCTATACATATTGCATTTAATATATGGGGAACATAGATTCACATTGCACTGAGCTTGGAAAATAGCTTTCTATACATATAGCATTTAATATACGGGGAACATAGATTTACATTGCACTGAGCTTGGAAAATAGCTTTCTATACACATAGCATTTAATATACGGGGAACATAGATTTACATTGCACTGAGCTTGGAAAATAGCTTTCTATACATATTACATTTATTATACGGGGAACATGGATTTACATTGCACTGAGCTTGGAAAATAGCTTTCTATACATATTGCATTCAATATACGGGGAACATAGATTTACTTTGCACTGAGCTTGGAAAATAGCTTTCTATAAATATATCATTTAATATACGGGGAACATAGATTTACTTTGCACTGAGCTTTGAAAATAGCTTTCTATACAGATTGCATTTAATATACGGAGAACATAGATTTACATTGCACTGAGCTTGGAAAATAGCTTTCTATAAATATTTCATTTAATATACGGGGAACATAGATTTACTTTGCACTGAGCTTGGAAAATAGCTTTCTATAAATATTTCATTTAATATACGGGGAACATAAATTCACATTGCACTGAGCTTGGAAAATAGCTTTCTATACAGATTGCATTTAATATACGGAGGACATAGATTTACATTGCACTGAGCTTTGAAAATAGCTTTCTATACATATTGCATTTAATATATGGGGATTATAGATTTACATTGCCCTGAGCTTGGAAAATAGATTTCTATACATATTGCATTCAATATATGAGGAACATAGATTTACATTGCACTGAGCTTGGAAAATAGCTTTCGATACATATTTCATTTAATATATGGGGAACATAGATTTACATTGCACTGAGCTTGGAAAATAGCTTTCTATTCATATAGCATTTAATATACGGGGAACATAGATTTACATTGCACTGAGCTTGGAAAATAGCTTTCTATACATATTGCATTTATTATACGGGGAACATAGATTTACTTTGCACTGAGCTTGGAAAATAGCTTTCTGTACATATTGCATTTAATATATGGGGAACATAGATTCACATTGCACTGAGCTTGGGAAATAGCTTTCTATACATATTGCATTTAATATATGGGGAACATGGATTTACATTGCACTGAGCTTGGAAAATATCTTTCGATACATATTTCATTTAATATACGGGGAACATAGATATACTTTGCACTGAGCTTGGAAAATAGCTTTCTATACATATAGCATTTAATATACGGGGAACATAGATTTACATTGCACTGAGCTTGGAAAATAGCTTTCTATACATATTGCATTTAATATATGGGGAACATAGATTTACATTGCACTGAGCTTGGAAAATAGCTTTCGATACATATTTCATTTAATATATGGGGAACATAGATTTACATTGCACTGATCTTGGAAAATAGCTTTCGATACATATTTCATTTAATATACGGGGAACATAGATTTACATTGCACTGAGCTTGGAAAATAGCTTTCTATACATATTTCATTTAATATATGGGGAACATAGATTTACATTGCACTGAGCTTGGAAAATAGCTTTCTATACATATAGCATTTAATATACGGGGAACATAGATTCACATTGCACTGAGCTTGGAAAATAGCTTTCTATACATATTGCATTTAATATATAGGGAACATAGATTTACATTGCACTGAGCTTGGAAAATAGCTTTCTATAAATATTTCATTTAATATACGGGGAACATGGATTTACATTGCACTGAGCTTCGAAAATAGCTTTCTATAAATATTTCATTTGATATACGGGGAACATAGATTCACATTGCACTGAGCTTGGAAAATAGCTTTCTATACAGATTGCATTTAATATACAGGGAACATAGATTTACATTGCACTGAGCTTGGAAAATAGCTTTCTATAAATATTTCATTTAATATACGGGGAACATGGATTTACATTGCACTGAGCTTTGAAAATAGCTTTCTATAAATATTGCATTTAATATACAGAGAACATAGATTTACATTGCACTGAGCTTGGAAAATAGCTTTCTATAAATATTTCATTCAATATACGGGGAACATAGATTCACATTGCACTGAGCTTGGAAAATAGCTTTCTATACAGATGGCATTTAATATACGGGGAACATGGATTTACATTGCACTGAGCTTGGAAAATATCTTTCTATACATATTGCATTTAATATACAGGGAACATAGATTTACTTTGCACTGAGCTTGGAAAATAGCTTTCTATAAATATATCATTTAATATACGGGGAACATAGATTTACTTTGCACTGAGCTTTGAAAATAGCTTTCTATAAATATTGCATTTAATATACGGAGAACATAGATTTACATTGCACTGAGCTTGGAAAATAGCTTTCTATAAATATTTCATTTAATATACGGGGAACATAGATTTACTTTGCACTGAGCATGGAAAATAGCTTTCTATACATATTGCATTTAATATATGGGGAACATGGATTTACATTGCACTGAGCTTGGAAAATATCTTTCGATACATATTTCATTTAATATACGGGGAACATAGATTTACTTTGCACTGAGCTTGGAAAATAGCTTTCTATACATATAGCATTTAATATACGGGGAACAAAGATTTACTTTGCACTGAGCTTGGAAAATAGTTTTCTATACATATTTCATTTAATATATGGGGAACATAGATTTACATTGCACTGAGCTTGGAAAATAGCTTTCTATACATATTGCATTTAATATATGGGGAACATAGATTCACATTGCACTGAGCTTGGAAAATAGCTTTCTATACATATAGCATTTAATATACGGGGAACATAGATTTACATTGCACTGAGCTTGGAAAATAGCTTTCTATACACATAGCATTTAATATACGGGGAACATAGATTTACTTTGCACTGAGCTTGGAAAATAGCTTTCTATACATATTACATTTATTATACGGGGAACATGGATTTACATTGCACTGAGCTTGGAAAATAGCTTTCTATACATATTGCATTTAATATACGGGGAACATAGATTTACTTTGCACTGAGCTTGGAAAATAGCTTTCTATAAATATATCATTTAATATACGGGGAACATAGATTTACTTTGCACTGAGCTTTGAAAATAGCTTTCTATACAGATTGCATTTAATATACGGAGAACATAGATTTACATTGCACTGAGCTTGGAAAATAGCTTTCTATAAATATTTCATTTAATATACGGGGAACATAGATTTACTTTGCACTGAGCTTGGAAAATAGCTTTCTATAAATATTTCATTTAATATACGGGGAACATAAATTCACATTGCACTGAGCTTGGAAAATAGCTTTCTATACAGATTGCATTTAATATACGGAGGACATAGATTTACATTGCACTGAGCTTTGAAAATAGCTTTCTATACATATTGCATTTAATATATGGGAATTATAGATTTACATTGCCCTGAGCTTGGAAAATAGATTTCTATACATATTGCATTTAATATATGGGGAACATAGATTTACATTGCACTGAGCTTGGAAAATAGCTTTCGATACATATTTCATTTAATATATGGGGAACATAGATTTACATTGCACTGAGCTTGGAAAATAGCTTTCTATACATATAGCATTTAATATACGGGGAACATAGATTTACATTGCACTGAGCTTGGAAAATAGCTTTCTATACATATTGCATTTATTATACGGGGAACATAGATTTACTTTGCACTGAGCTTGGAAAATAGCTTTCTGTACATATTGCATTCAATATATGGGGAACATAGATTCACATTGCACTGAGCTTGGGAAATAGCTTTCTATACATATTGCATTTAATATATGGGGAACATGGATTTACATTGCACTGAGCTTGGAAAATATCTTTCGATACATATTTCATTTAATATACGGGGAACATAGATATACTTTGCACTGAGCTTGGAAAATAGCTTTCTATACATATAGCATTTAATATACGGGGAACATAGATTTACATTGCACTGAGCTTGGAAAATAGCTTTCTATACATATTGCATTTAATATATGGGGAACATAGATTTACATTGCACTGAGCTTGGAAAATAGCTTTCGATACATATTTCATTTAATATATGGGGAACATAGATTTACATTGCACTGAGCTTGGAAAATAGCTTTCGATACATATTTCATTTAATATACGGGGAACATAGATTTACATTGCACTGAGCTTGGAAAATAGCTTTCTATACATATTTCATTTAATATATGGGGAACATAGATTTACATTGCACTGAGCTTGGAAAATAGCTTTCTATACATATTGCATTTAATATATGGGGAACATAGATTCACATTGCACTGAGCTTGGAAAATAGCTTTCTATACATATAGCATTTAATATATGGGGAACATAGATTTACATTGCACTGAGCTTGGAAAATAGCTTTCTATACATATAGCATTTAATATACGGGGAACATAGATTTACATCGCACTGAGCTTGGAAAATAGCTTTCTATACATATTGCATTTATTATACGGGGAACATGGATTTACATTGCACTGAGCTTGGAAAATATCTTTCTATACATATTGCATTTAATATACGGGGAACATAGATTTACTTTGCACTGAGCTTTGAAAATAGCTTTCTATAAATATTGCATTTAATATACGGAGAACATAGATTTACATTGCACTGAGCTTGGAAAATAGCTTTCTATAAATATTTCATTTAATATACGGGGAACATAGATTTACTTTGCACTGAGCTTAGAAAATAGCTTTCTATAAATATTTCATTTATTATACGGGGAACATAAATTCACATTGCACTGAGCTTGGAAAAAAGCTTTCTATACATATTGCATTTAATATACGGGGAACATGGATTTACATTGCACTGAGCTTTGAAAATAGCTTTCTATACATATTGCATTTAATATATGGGGAACATGGATTTACATTGCACTGAGCTTGGAAAATAGATTTCTATACATATTGCATTTAATATATGGGGAACATAGATTTACATTGCACTGAGCTTGGAAAATAGCTTTCGATACATATTTCATTTAATATATGGGGAACATAGATTTACATTGCACTGAGCTTGGAAAATAGATTTCTATACATATTGCATTTATTATACGGGGAACATGGATTTACATTGCACTGAGCTTGGAAAATATCTTTCTATACATATTGCATTTAATATACGGGGAACATAGATTTACTTTGCACTGAGCTTTGAAAATAGCTTTCTATAAATATTGCATTTAATATACGGAGAACATAGATTTACATTGCACTGAGCTTGGAAAATAGCTTTCTATAAATATTTCATTTAATATACGGGGAACATAGATTTACTTTGCACTGAGCTTAGAAAATAGCTTTCTATAAATATTTCATTTATTATACGGGGAACATAAATTCACATTGCACTGAGCTTGGAAAAAAGCTTTCTATACATATTGCATTTAATATACGGGGAACATGGATTTACATTGCACTGAGCTTTGAAAATAGCTTTCTATACATATTGCATTTAATATATGGGGAACATGGATTTACATTGCACTGAGCTTGGAAAATAGATTTCTATACATATTGCATTTAATATATGGGGAACATAGATTTACATTGCACTGAGCTTGGAAAATAGCTTTCGATACATATTTCATTTAATATATGGGGAACATAGATTTACATTGCACTGAGCTTGGAAAATAGATTTCTATACATATTGCATTTAATATATGGGGAACATAGATTTACATTGCACTGAGCTTGGAAAATAGCTTTCTATACATATAGCATTTAATATACGGGGAACATAGATTTACATTGCACTGAGCTTGGAAAATAGCTTTCTATACATATAGCATTTAATATACGGGGAACATAGATTTACATTGCACTGAGCTTGGAAAATAGCTTTCTATACATATTGCATTTAATATACGGGGAACATAGATTTACTTTGCACTGAGCTTGGAAAATAGCTTTCTATACATATTGTATTTAATATATGGGGAACATAGATTTACATTGCACTGAGCTTGGAAAATAGCTTTCTATACATATTGCATTTAATATATGGGGAACATAGATTTACATTGCACTGAGCTTGGAAAATAGATTTCTATACATATTGCATTTAATATATGGGGAACATAGATTTACATTGCACTGAGCTTGGAAAATAGCTTTCGATACATATTTCATTTAATATATGGGGAACATAGATTTACATTGCACTGAGCTTGGAAAATAGCTTTCGATACATATTTCATTTAATATATGGGGAACATAGATTTACATTGCACTGAGCTTGGAAAATAGATTTCTATACATATTGCATTTAATATATGGGGAACATGGATTTACATTGCACTGAGCTTTGAAAATAGCTTTCTATACATATTGCATTTAATATATGGGGAACATAGATTTACATTGCACTGAGCTTGGAAAATAGCTTTCGATACATATTTCATTTAATATATGGGGAACAGATTTACATTGCACTGAGCTTGGAAAATAGCTTTCGATACATATTTCATTTAATATATGGGGAACATAGATTTACATTGCACTGAGCTTGGAAAATAGATTTCTATACATATTGCATTTAATATATGGGGAACATAGATTTACATTGCACTGAGCTTGGAAAATAGCTTTCGATACATATTTCATTTAATATATGGGGAACATAGATTTACATTGCACTGAGCTTGGAAAATAGCTTTCTATACATATAGCATTTAATATACGGGGAACATAGATTTACATTGCACTGAGCTTGGAAAATAGCTTTCTATACATATTGCATTTATTATACGGGGAACATAGATTTACTTTGCACTGAGCTTGGAAAATAACTTTCTATACATATTGCATTTATTATACGGGGAACATAGATTTACTTTGCACTGAGCTTGGAAAATAGCTTTCTGTACATATTGCATTTAATATATGGGGAACATAGATTCACATTGCACTGAGCTTGAAAAATAGCTTTCTATACATATTGCATTTAATATATGGGGAACATGGATTTACATTGCACTGAGCTTGGAAAATATCTTTCGATACATATTTCATTTAATATACGGGGAACATAGATATACTTTGCACTGAGCTTGGAAAATAGCTTTCTATAAATATAGCATTTAATATACGGGGAACATAGATTTACATTGCACTGAGCTTGGAAAATAGCTTTCTATACATATTTCATTTAATATATGGGGAACATAGATTTACATTGCACTGAGCTTGGAAAATAGTTTTCTATACATATTGCATTTAATATATGGGGAACATAGATTCACATTGCACTGAGCTTGGAAAATAGCTTTCTATACATATAGCATTTAAAATATTGGGAACATAGATTTGCATTGCACTGAGCTTGGAAAATAGCTTTCTATACATATAGCATTTAATATACGGGGAACATAGATTTACATTGCACTGAGCTTGGAAAATAGCTTTCTATACATATTGCATTTATTATACGGGGAACATAGATTTACTTTGCACTGAGCTTGGAAAATAGCTTTCTATACATATTGCATTTATTATACGGGGAACATAGATTTACTTTGCACTGAGCTTGGAAAATAGCTTTCTGTACATATTGCATTTAATATATGGGGAACATAGATTCACATTGCACTGAGCTTGGAAAATAGCTTTCTATACATATTGCATTTAATATATGGGGAACATGGATTTACATTGCACTGAGCTTGGAAAATATCTTTCGATACATATTTCATTTAATATACGGGGAACATAGATTTACTTTGCACTGAGCTTGGAAAATAGCTTTCTATAAATATAGCATTTAATATACGGGGAACATAGATTTACATTGCACTGAGCTTGGAAAATAGCTTTCTATACATATTTCATTTAATATATGGGGAACATAGATTTACATTGCACTGAGCTTGGAAAATAGCTTTCTATACATATTGCATTTAATATATGGGGAACATAGATTCACATTGCACTGAGCTTGGAAAATAGCTTTCTATACATATAGCATTTAAAATATTGGGAACATAGATTTGCATTGCACTGAGCTTGGAAAATAGCTTTCTATACATATAGCATTTAATATACGGGGAACATAGATTTACATCGCACTGAGCTTGGAAAATAGCTTTCTATACATATTGCATTTATTATACGGGGAACATGGATTTACATTGCACTGAGCTTGGAAAATATCTTTCTATACATATTGCATTTAAAATATGGGGAACAGACATTTCCTTTGCACTGAGCTTGGAAAATAGCTTTCTATAAATATATCATTTAATATACGGGGAACATAGATTTACTTTGCACTGAGCTTTGAAAATAGCTTTCTATAAATATTGCATTTAATATACGGAGAACATAGATTTACATTGCACTGTGCTTGGAAAATAGCTTTCTATAAATATTTCATTTAATATACGGGGAACATAGATTTACTTTGCTCTGAGCTTGGAAAATAGATTTCTATACATATTGCATTTAATATATGGGGAACATAGATTTACATTGCACTGAGCTTGGAAAATAGCTTTCGATACATATTTCATTTAATATATGGGGAACATAGATTTACATTGCACTAAGCTTGGAAAATAGCTTTCGATACATATTTCATTTAATATATGGGGAACATAGATTTACATTGCACTGAGCTTGGAAAATAGATTTCTATACATATTGCATTTAATATATGGGGAACATAGATTTACATCGCACTGAGCTTGGAAAATAGCTTTCGATACATATTTCATTTAATATATGGGGAACATAGATTTACATTGCACTGAGCTTGGAAAATAGATTTCTATACATATTGCATTTAATATATGGGGAACATAGATTTACATTGCACTGAGCTTGGAAAATAGCTTTCTATACATATAGCATTTAATATACGGGGAACATAGATTTACATTGCACTGAGCTTGGAAAATAGATTTCTATACATATAGCATTTAATATACGGGGAACATAGATTTACATTGCACTGAGCTTGGAAAATAGCTTTCTATACATATTGCATTTATTATACAGGGAACATAGATTCACATTGCACTGAGCTTGGGAAATAGCTTTCTATACATATTGTATTTAATATACGGGGAACATAGATTTACTTTGCACTGAGCTTGGAAAATAGCTTTCTATACATATTGTATTTAATATATGGGGAACATAGATTTACATTGCACTGAGCTTGGAAAATAGCTTTCTATACATATTGCATTTAATATATGGGGAACATAGATTTACATTGCACTGAGCTTGGAAAATAGATTTCTATACATATTGCATTTAATATATGGGGAACATAGATTTACATTGCACTGAGCTTGGAAAATAGCTTTCGATACATATTTCATTTAATATATGGGGAACATAGATTTACATTGCACTGAGCTTGGAAAATAGCTTTGGATACATATTTCATTTAATATATGGGGAACATAGATCTACATTGCACTGAGCTTGGAAAATAGATTTCTATACATATTGCATTTAATATATGGGGAACATAGATTTACATTGCACTGAGCTTGGAAAATAGATTTCTATACATATTGCATTTAATATATGGGGAACATAGATTTACATTGCACTGAGCTTGGAAAATAGCTTTCGATACATATTTCATTTAATATATGGGGAACATAGATTTACATTGCACTGAGCTTGGAAAATAGCTTTCTATACATATAGCATTTAATATACGGGGAACATAGATTTACATTGCACTGAGCTTGGAAAATAGCTTTCTATACATATTGCATTTATTATACGGGGAACATAGATTTACTTTGCACTGAGCTTGGAAAATAGCTTTCTATACATATTGCATTTTTTATACGGGGAACATAGATTTACTTTGCACTGAGCTTGGAAAATAGCTTTCTATACATATTGCATTTAATATATGGGGAACATAGATTTACATTGCACTGAGCTTGGAAAATAGCTTTCTATACATATTGCATTTATTATACGGGGAACATAGATTTACTTTGCACTGAGCTTGGAAAATAGCTTTCTATACATATTGCATTTAATATATGGGGAACATAGATTTACATTGCACTGAGCTTGGAAAATAGCTTTCTATACATATTGCATTTAATATATGGGGAACATAGATTTACATTGCACTGAGCTTGGAAAATAGATTTCTATACATATTGCATTTAATATATGGGGAACATGGATTTACATTGCACTGAGCTTGGAAAATAGCTTTCGATACATATTTCATTTAATATATGGGGAACATAGATTTACATTGCACTAAGCTTGGAAAATAGCTTTCGATACATATTTCATTTAATATATGGGGAACATAGATTTACATTGCACTGAGCTTGGAAAATAGCTTTCTATACATATTGCATTCAATATATGGGGAACATAGATTTACATTGCACTGAGCTTGGAAAATAGATTTCTATACATATTGCATTTATTATATGGGGAACATAGATTTACATTGCCTTGAGCTTGGAAAATAGCTTTCTGTACATATTGCATTTAATATATGGGGAACATAGATTCACATTGCTCTGAGCTTGGAAAATAGCTTTCTATACATATTGCATTTAATATATGGGGAACATGGATTTACATTGCACTGAGCTTGGAAAATATCTTTCGATACATATTTCATTTAATATACGGGGAACATAGATTTACTTTGCACTGAGCTTGGAAAATAGCTTTCTATACATATAGCATTTAATATACGGGGAACATAGATTTACATTGCACTGAGCTTGGAAAATAGCTTTCTATACATATAGCATTTAATATACGGGGAACATAGATTTACATTGCACTGAGCTTGGAAAATAGCTTTCTATACATATAGCATTTGATATACGGGGAACATAGATTTACATCGCACTGAGCTTGGAAAATAGCTTTCTATTCATATTGCATTTATTATACGGGGAACATAGATTTACTTTGCACTGAGCTTGGAAAATAGCTTTCTGTACATATTGCATTTAATATACGGGGAACATAGATTTACATCGCACTGAGCTTGGAAAATATCTTTTTATACATATTGCATTTAATATACGGGGAACATGGATTCACTTTGCACTGAGCTTTGAAAATAGCTTTCTATAAATATTGCATTTAATATACGGAGAACATAGATTTAAATTGCACTGAGCTTGGAAAATAGCTTTCTATAAATATTTCATTTAATATATGGGGAACATAGATTTACATTGCACTGAGCTTCGAAAATAGCTTTCTATAAATATTTCATTTAATATACGGGGAACATAGATTTACATTGCACTGAGCTTCGAAAATAGCTTTCTATAAATATTTCATTTAATATACGGGGAACATAGATTTACTTTGCACTGAGCTTGGAAAATAGCTTTCTATACATATTGCATTTAATATATTGGGAACATACATTTACATTGCACTGAGCTTGGAGAATAGCTTTCTGTACATATTGCATTTAATATACGGGGAACATAGATTTACATTGCACTGAGTTTGGAAAATAGCTTTCTATACAGATTGCATTTAATATATGGGGAACATAGATTTACATTGCACTGAGCTTGGAAAATAGCTTTCTATACATATTGCATTCAATATATGGGGAACATAGATTCACTTTGCACTGAGCTTGGAAAATAGCTTTCTATACATATTGCATTTGATATACAGGGAACATAGATTTACATTGCACTGAGCTTGGAAAATAGCTTTCTATACAGATTGCATTTAATATATGGGGAACATAGATTTACATTGCACTGAGAAATAACTCTAAGGTAAAACCAATATTGACGAGGACAAAAGTCTATTCAGGACCGAAGAATATTTAATCTCAGCATAAATAATATATGGAAACTGAATAATAGATACAATACATTGTTTATGCTAAAGAAAAAAAAGAAAGGTGTTGTCTTCCTTATTCTGATATTTAATATTTCGATAACCACTTCGGTAAACAGAGTAGGTGTCTGCAATGTATATAGAGCGAGTGATTTATCGGTGATGACGTCAGCAATGAGATTATGGCTATTAATCTATCTACAGATCTCAGCCCTTTTATATCTATCAATTTTTCTATCTCAGCCTTTTCATGTCAATATATTTATCTATCTCTCTTAGCTTGCAGAAGCCCGGATAGGGGAAAGACATAAACGTGTTCGTGTAGCAAATATTCCATTTCATAATACTTTAAGCTGTAACTTAACTTGATACTTAATGCTGAATTTATCGAACACTTTACGGAATAAACCTTTCAAACATCGGATATTGTATTGTTGATATTGCTCTGATATATATACATATATATATATATATATATATATGTGTGTGTGTGTGTGTGTGTGTATGTGTGTGTGTGTGTGTGTGTGTGTGTGTGTGTGTGTGCGTGTGTTCATGTCCATCCATCTGTCTTCTTTTTGACTGTTGATTCCTCTTCCTCAATTAGTGATTTATTGGATATGACGTCAGAAATGAACTATGACTGATGACCGAGATAATGTGTCCCACATTCAGGAAACATTGGTTTCGCGCAGAAATGTGCGATGGTTAGGGAATTGGGTGGAGGGTGTATAAAGTGATTGGGCAGTATTGTTGATTTTGTGAAAGGTGGGGCTGTCAATGAACGATACCTGGAATAATTGCCCAGAGAGAGAGAGAGAGAGAGAGAGAGAGAGAAGGGATACAGAAAGAGAGAGAGAGAGGTGGGATGGAGAGAGGGAGAGAGAGGGGTTGGAGAAAGCTACGATAGCAGCTTGTTGCCATAGTAAAGACATTGGGAGGGAAGATTTGGTTCATTCAGTTGATATTGAGGTCGTTATGAGTTTTTATTATTCAACTAAATCACATAAAATGGCCAATATATACGGACTGGTCGAGAGTTCAATGTGGCCTAACAGTTAGCGGTATGGAGAAAAAACAGCGGTACAGGTTCGAGTCTAAGCTTAGGTTCATCATGCTGAAAAGTGAAGAACAATTAAATTGAATGAAATATTCAATTATTTGCCATACTTATTAACATCTTATTCAGGGGTTGACTTTTTTTGACGAAACCTGTGTCCGTCATACATAACTACCCAGACTACCTTGAAAATTGGATAAACCTATTTTGACACCTTTGGTGGATATTCTGGTTCTCCATTTCTAATTCGAGATCTGATGTGAAAAATGGTGGATAGTTTCAGGTTAAGCGGATTGACAATAAAAGAGATATTATTGCTGGGTTATTGCAGACCAGTTGCAACGTAATCTTATGCATGTAGCAAAAATTGGATTGTGATGAGAGCCCCAAAGGGCTTCTTCAACATGACAGATGCAGGAGAGTTCTAAGGACGGGTCTCATTAGGATAAATTGTTTTTACCCGTGAAAAAATCCACGAATGAATTTTTATTTCTATAAAACTATTCTCTAAGAAAAAGAAAGCTTTTTTTCCGTTGAAAAGTCCATAGTTTCAAAAGATGAAAAGTGGTTATTCTCATCAGCAAGACCATATCTCCTGTTTTAGAGAGTCAAGTCACAGATAATTATATTAATGTAATAACTAAACGTGAATTTGTATCAGACCATCGTTAATGAGAGATTTCAAGTGGGCAAACCTATGAAAAACAGCCAGCAAAATTAGTCCACAGACCATTTCCATACGACGTGAGCGTCTTATGTTTTGTTGTAGTTTTTTTTTTTTTTTTTTTTTTTTTCATATGATCTATTCAAAAGAATCCAGGGATCGACGTGTTTTGTTTTCGTTTTTTTTCTCTTAAAGAGAGGAAGACTGGAATCATTAACTTGGAAATCTTCACAGCTTGGAGAGTTCAGTGTGACGGCTAGCGAACGATGAACGTCACACTACTCAATATTTGAGTAGATTATTTGCAAAATGTTCGTTTTGTTATATCATAACTGGAATTTTTGTATCCTTCCATTTCATAGTTGGTATTTTTCAGTAAAGTTTAATTTCCCATCGGCACCAGACGATCAGTCTTTCGTTCCATCAGTTGTCATATCTTTTTGAAAGGTTCCACTCCGTCTCAAATGTTGTCTAAGTGTATGGTGTTTTTCACCATATTCCACCATATGATCAATCTTAATCTATCTTTATCCCTGAGAATTATCCCCAGCATTGTTCTTTCCACGAGTCTTTGTTCGATTCTATGTGTGAAGTTAGTTCTTTCTTCGTGTTGATAATTTCTATCTGTTGCATCCGTAAGGGACAGCTGGTCTATGCATCATTTATTTACCTTATGTTTTGAACGTATAAGCAAGGTGGTATTCAATTTGTGTCTGTTCATACCAAATGATTACCAGATGATTGTCATGCAACATTTTACGACGTTTCTAACTTCATAACTTATCCAAAGTAAATGTATTAGCCAGCATTTTTTAGAGCTATGCCCTCTGTTCACATGGCTTGGGGGGATTACTTTCAACTTTTTAGCGTACATAGAAAGAAATCTTATTAAGATATGATTTTTGATGCATGTTTTCAAAGGACTTTACAGGGATATGTGCTGATGGAATATATACTCTAAAAGCTGGTGGCAGTCCAAAAACTTTTTGAAGACACTCTTTTAACCCGACCGAAACAGAATTATGTAAAGGCCGCCAAATTACACTTTAGGTGTTACTCGTTGAAAGCAACAATTCAACCTCAAAGCACGCTATTTTCATAGACTGGGAGAGTGCAGCTCCGAATCGTTCTGAGTGGTGAAAGATCTGTCACATTGGTATGAGGTGCTTTGAACACCACTGCATCAACCAGCTTCAAGAGCACCGAAGTGCCTGCAACGCCAACGATCAACCTCAGACTACTGACGACATTATCTGCCCGGACTGCCAGCGTTGATGCCGCTCACGAATAGGACTGGTCAGCCACCGTCCGAGCCACCCCAACCATCATCACTGAATTTCAGTAAGAGAGGAGATCTGTTTGATCCGACATCTCAGTCCAACATCAAAGGGGAAGTGTATTACTGATAGTGATTCCTAGAAACAAATGAGCATTGGAAATGCGATAAAAGATGGTAAAAGCAGTTGACAGGATCCTGTTTGAAGACCTATCCAACTTCACAAATAATTTGTTTGTATCTATAAAATCAGTTCATAAATATCTCCACGTTGGTACATCAGTTTTAGTCTGCTTGTATCTATTTGAAGTTGCATCTAACTCTTTCCGTACTAATAAGATTGTCAGTCCCATTATTTCGTGTACATCCCATTGTTTAGGGCACGTTTCCCACATTCTGTTGTGAAACTCCAGCCGGAGCCTCGAGTTGACTTATATTTCTATCGTATCAAGAACGTCGAAGAAACATTCATCAAGGGTTTTTCAATAAAAATTCACATTTGCTTATCATGATTTGAAATCATGACAGGTTGATTATTGTTGAGTCTCTTACTGTCTGAACTGAATTCGTTTACTTATCTACGACTCTGTATCATACAGAGAGGCAAGATATTATTTCATTTTATTAAATAGAAATAATTTGTATTGAAAATGTTCGAATTTTTTCTTGTTTTTATACATACGATACAGGAGTTGCAGTAATCATCTTGAGCCTGGTTAGAATTAGGAGTGGAGTTAGACATTGCAGCAGTCAGGCTTTTTTATATATATATATATATATATATATATATATATATATATATATATATATATATATATATATATATATATATATATATATATAATTCCGTATAAACTTGAAAATTATCTATATCATGCACATACACAAACATTTACATGTGAGTGTGTGTATTTGTGCTCACACGTTTGTATGTATAATATCCAATTTCTCGTTTAAACGTCAATGATAGTAATAGCTTTATTTTCATTTCCTTGCGATATTACAGTCGGAGATTAGTTTGAAGCGCCAGCATACAAATATTTCGGTACGTTGAAAAAAAAATTATGACAGGAACTAAATGTGAACAGCGAGAAGCGAAGCAAATATTAAATTCATTATCATATTATAACATTATAACAACTTTGTTATCAATGAATAACTTCATCCCTATCTAAGTTATTTGATCAACTAGTATTATTTGTGAAAAATATCATGATATATATTTTTATTTCGTTGATGTATTTTTTGTTTAATTAGACTAATAAAACTATTTTGATGGAATGTCCATTGTTTCAAAGGCTGTTAGATAATTTTTACCCGTGAATCATTAAGAGTCTTGGGGGGATTCTGTTTACCTTGAACAACTGCAAAACATTCCCTTCTCCAGCTTTTTTGGCATGGATTAAATTGTAGTATCTGTTACCTGGCAGAGACTGAGGTGCAGGTACTGACATTTGCCTGTCGAATGGCACGGAGATTGGGTCGTGGGTGGTGTCGAGAGTGCACCGGTGCAGTGTGTCAGCCATTGAAGTTTTACTGAAACTGCGCACTGCTACGCACGTTGGAGGCCTTTGGATTCGTCTTCCAGCTCTCCTATCATTACTCAGCCCAGCTGCGGGGAACATGGTATCCCGGGGCAGCACTGCTCAATTGCACTCAGAGGAATAGGTCCCAAAGTGGACGCTTTCCTAGCGGAGGTTGTAGCCTCTACGGTCGCTTGGCAATCGAAGTCACGTCAGCTGGAGCCATTTTCGACGGAAGGTTCCTATTCTTCCCACGTTAAGCTATGATTTTGCTGTAGTAGGACAGCGAATAAACACTCCTTCCTGTAGCCTTTTTGGCATGGATTTAAGTGTAGTATCTGTGTCCCTGCAGACACCGAGTCGCCGGTACTGACAGTTGCCTGCTGAATAGGCTGGATATTGTGTTGTTGTGAGCATCAAAGATCGAGTGCACCGACGAAATGCGTCAGCCCCGGGGCAGCATCGTCTAATTGCAACGAAAAGAATAGGTCAGGAGAGTCCTGACGCTTTCATGACTGCAGTTGTTTCAACAACCACGGTTGCTAAGCAACCGGAGTCACGTCGGCTGGATTTTTGATGGGTTTCCCTTTGTAAAACCCTGACCTTGTGTCACATTTTGCTCTGGTGGGAGAGTAAATAAAGAGATGCTATTGTGAAAGGCATTAATCAATTTTCATCTACTCGTAAAATAGTACGCAAATTGGACTTTCTAGCTCCGGAAAGGCAACTAGTCTAGGAGATGGACAATTTTATTCGAAACTTGGGAGTTGAGCCCTTCCATAGTGGTTTGACTCCCTGGGGGTAGGACTTTCACTGGTCTGTAAAGATAGAACGGGGCTATTCAATCACCCACAAACAAATTCATTGTCCTCCCCCTGTTGCTTCATGTATTTTGCAGGAAATGCACCCAAAATTGCATTCATTCATTCTGAGTCTTCCTCTTTTTGTTCACTAAATATCGATTACATTTTTCTCACCAAAGTTCCCTGAATTCGCTTCTCCAGGAAGGACTTGGAAACATGGCTCTGCACTTCGGGGTTATTATAACTCTCCGTTATAAGTGTCAACCAAAAGAATCCAGCTCAGAGTCTAGGTTGATGTCACGAAATAGACAGCCATGAGCAAATACAGTCAATAGATAATATTGTCAAAAGACAAACACACACACACGCATATATGTATACATACATATATATATATATATATATATATATATATATATATATATAGTAAATATAATTGATTTCCTACACTAACATGTTTATTATTCTGCCCTTTTAAGCTTTTTCAAGCGAAACTTAGGGTTATCCTGTAGCGGCCGAGAAAAGGCAGAATTGTGAAGGTATTTTTGTAGCAAATCCATTATGCCACCATGTTAAGAGCAATGCTCTAACTCAATCATTTTGTATCGAGCACTTTATGAGATAAATCTATTATACATCACGTACTGAATTACTGATATATATATATATACATATATATATATATATATATATATATACACATATATATATGCATATATATATGAGTCTGTGTGTGCATGTATTTGAGTGTATTTGTGTATATATATATACATATATGTATATATATATATATGTGTATATATATATATGTGTGTATATATATATATATATATATATATATATATTAGGCTTACTTAATCTAGCTCAAGGTGATACCTGCAGGATACGCAGTAAGAAAAGATAGTAGAAACGAACGTAATAAACACATTACAGAAATAGCAGTGTGCAAGACTGGTTTTCTAAACACCACGTTACAGCGAGGCATTTCTCATGTAAGTGAGTATATATCATCAATATTACGCCGTTTCTTACACGCATTTCGTAATATTGATGATATATACTCAGTATATGTCGCGAAAATGACATATCAGGCAAGAATTTATGTTATATGAATTTATCTTAATGGTGTTTCTATACATGAAAGCGAAACATCAGTCAATAAATATAAGTGAAGAGTTCCTTTCCAGAATAAGTGCCAAACGAAAGAATCTCACGGTCGGGGTTAATGTCACAAAGCTGACAGTCACCAGGGGGCGCATAAGACAGATAATGTATCCAGAAGGCACTCTCCATTGATATTTATTGACTGATGTTTCGATTGCATGCATTTAGGCACCGTTGACATAACTTCATATAACACACGCTCATGCATGATAATCCATTTCCTAGAAAGATGTGTAAGCACTGCCAAAATCTGTATGTTAAAACTATGACACTAGTGGTTTTAACCAATCCCTTTAGATATTGCAAAATCCCTGAACATTTCTAAAAGTCCATCTGCGAAGTACTGGTTAACAAGCTTGGGATACTAACCATTGCTACTATAATGAGTTCGATCAACCGTTGATGCCTAATACCATTACCAAACCAAGATGTATATACATTGTAAGAACTGACGTAGAATATACTCTATATTTATTCAGCTAAGTTTGATACAAGACCATATGCACATATACATGCACGTTTGCTTATATGCTTAACTTGTCATAAGTATTTGAGCAAGCAGACATTTTTGCCTCGAGTCTCTTGGTTTTGTGAAATAAAACAAGACCATTACAAAATGAGGAAAATGTTCAAATAATTATGAGCAGTATATAATTTATGAACAATGACTCATTCCTATGAAGATATTGCTGGTAGGTATTTGGATAAGCAAAAGATATTTTCTTTTATTATCGAAAAGTGCATGGGTCATTATAGATTTTGCGCAGAGAGGTCAGTATCAACCCAGTGGCTACTCTTTTATACAGCAATGTGTGTTCACTTTTTCAATTTCTTTGGTCGATTCTGAACAAAGTTTTAGGAGTAGAGAGAACAACAACGTTTTCTTCCTGTAATTCTTTTTGAAAATTCAAGGCTGCCTAGTTTAGCATTCGGAACAATAGAACATCATTGATGCCTTTCCAAGCTGATTGTCAAAGAATTTGCTTATTCATACAAATTTTTATGAGTTAAACTCTCAAAACAAATCGATTAGAGGGATGTGTCTGTTTTTTCAGATACATATGACATGCACTGTTTACTCAAATAACCACATGTAAACGTATTCACACTCATGCA